>JAZGTI010020330.1:0-10654 GCA_036877585.1 Botia kubotai | reverse complement strand
TGTTCACATCTAAAACAGTTACAAATTGCAGCTTTAACGTGCCAGAGGAGAACTGGCCCTCCTGGTCAAGCCTGGCTTCTCCCAAGGTTTTTTTCCCAATCTATACTTCACTGGAGTTTTGGTTCCTTGCCACTGTCGCCTTGTTGGCTTGCTTGTTGGGAGACTGCTGATGTCTAATTTAGACTAGGGTTTTGTAAATTATAAACGTCCAATATTTTACTGTATATATTTTATGTTTGTATGTATGTACGCTGCTTTTGCATGTTGTGTAGTTCATGGTACTATTGCAAATTCCTTATAGCACTGTCCCATGATGTAGCCTATTATATATATTTCTTATGTAAGCTGGAATGCTTGTATTTTGTTTACCTATAATTTATGTAAGCTGGAATGCATGTATTTTTGCTAAACAATTTTGTGGCTTTATTGGTTCAGTCAGCTCTTTGTTCGTAAACATACTATAGGTCTACTATAGTATTAGTCTTATTCCACACATATTATTTCATTAATCTAACTATTAGGTTACCAATCTCACTTTTAAGACAGGATCTGTGATTAATTCTGCTGTTTTTGCATTACGATATCGTTTATAGATTTTGTTGATCACAAAGATCTTGTGCAAGATCTTGTGTTTGTTTGTAAGCAATTCAAAATGACACTGCATGTAGGCCATAGAAGTGGGAGATGAACGGTTGATGGGTCCTGTTCAAATCCATCTGATGGTGTGTAACTATGTGTCGATAAAGCGGGGATTCAGCTCTTTACGGGGCAGTCAGAGACAAAGATCCCCGGTGGCTAGCCATACTTTATCCCCTGGGCAATAGACCGGAGCATTAGAACATCTGGCGTCAGTATGACCTTTATATGTCTGGACTGCCTGTTGGAGATGGACATAAGCTGAGTCCCACACTCTTTTGCCCTCATGGAACCAGAGGTCTGCAGCTGGAACCTCTAATGGTTCATCCATCCACTGGAATAGGGGAGGTTGGAAACCGAGTATGCACTGGAATGGAGTTAGGCGGGTAGACTGCCTCAGAGAATTCTGTGCATACTTTGCCCAAGGTAGGAAACCTTTCCTTCCCACCCACACACACACTAAACCTACACCACTCCTCCTCCCCTTCATCTCTACCAATAACATTCACCATACATGCACATGCTTCGCTACACATCCTTACATCTGTATATATATTTATATACATACATCTGTATATTTATCTCATCTGTATATTTGTACATCTGTATATTTATTCATATCTGCATATTTACCCATAGCACATTTGTATATTGTACATCTGTATATTTATTCATATCTGTATATTTACCATAGCACATCTGTATATCTGCCACATCTGTATATTGTAACATCTATATTTATTCACACCTGTATATTTATCCTCATAGAACATCTATATACCTGCCCTTACTTATTTATTGTACACAATTTGTAACATGGCACACACTGTATATTGCACTTGCTGCTAATTGCACTTCTGATTAGATGCTAAACTTTATTTCAGTACCCTGTATTTATACATGTGTAATGACAATAAAGTTGAATCTAATCTAATCTAAACAGTTCCAACTGTGTTGGTTATTGTGCCAGTATGACCGCAGATATCTCCCGATTTCCTGGATCTTGCACTCAGTCTGGCCGTTAGTTTAAGGTAGGTATCCTGATGATAAACTTCTGATGAAAGACTTCTAGTAGTTTGAAAAATGACTTCCAAACTCGGGATATGAACTGGGGCCCACGATCAGAGATGATATCCTCCATGATACCAAAGTTACAGAATACATGTTTAAACAGTAATTCTGCATTTTAGAAGGAGGTGGGAAGACCTTTGAGGGGTATGAGCTTGCAGGCCTTGGAGAATCGATCTATCACCACTAGTATGAAGTTGTGAGAATCGTAATTGGGGAGATCTGTGATAAAAGCGACTCCAATGTGGGACCATGGTCTGTGTGGTATGGAAAGAGGGACCAGGTTGCTGTTAGGAAGCTGGCGAGGGGTTTTGGAGATGGCAGAGACTGAACAGCTCTGAATGTATTGAGAGACATTGCAGTCCATACTGGGCCCCCAATAACAATTTTGGAGGAGTGATAGACTGCGCTGGCTGCCTGGGTGTCCAGAGCCCGGAAAAGCATGGAGTAATCCCAGAAGGCCGTGACGTAAACCTTCCAGCAGAGCAGGTTCAGAAAGGGTGGTGATACGGATCTGTTCATCAAGGTCCCACTAAATTGGGCTTATGATGATGGCTGGAGGGAGGATAGGTTCCGGGGGTGCTGGACAGTCGGGTTGATGAGTACAGGAGAGGGAGTCTGCTCTGATATTTTTGGGTCCTGGACGATATGTTATAGTGAACTTGGTCTTGATCTGGTGAAGAAAGGACCCAACAAGCTTGGCGTGGGTCCAGTCTTTTGGCGTTTTGGATGTACTCGAGTTTCTTGTGGTTAGTTATGACTGTAAAGGGGTGTTGAGCTCCCTCCAGCCAGTAACGCCATTCCTTCAGGGCTAATTTAATAGCCAGCAGCTCACAATTACAGATTTCACAATTCTGCTCTGCCAGGCTAAGTTTTTCAAATTTTTATTCCTTCAGCTGGATAGTTTCTGCTTGAATAAGCGATCACATGTTCTGCCCCTCTTGTTGCTGTGCTAACACTGCTCCAAACCAATGATTATCTGCATTAGTATACACCAAAAAGGGCAAAGTGTTTAATAAAATGCCTATAAAACTCCCCAAAAAGATTGTACCTGCTTAATGGTCCCAGGGGTGGGCCATTCCTTTTCAACTGCTAACTTATCTGGGTCAGGTGCAACTCCTTCACCAATCACACAATATCCAAGGAACTTCACCTGTCTGTAGAACAACTGGCACTTCTCAGGTTACAGTTTTAGCCCATACCGCTCCGAAGCCTGGAAAACTTCATCTTCATGTTTCAAATGGGTCCTAAAATAAACATCATCCAAAAACACCAATGTAGAACACCTTTGTTGTTTCTGTGCTTCAGCAGCTTTAATTTATGGCAATCTGCAAGCACAGTCCCCCAGTCTTGCCTTTGAGGCTTAGCTTGTGCAGACCTGGTTCTCTAATACAGCTCTGAACAATCGAACATAGGACATAGGTTTTTAATGTAAGGCAGTTACAAGTGACTCTTTGAAGTCACACAACATACCAGAGAAGACAGTCAGGACCCGGGCTCTCCATGGATTGCTGTTGGCTCTACAAGCCATGAAGGGGGAGGAGAAACAGAAAGCAAAAGCGGGGATGTCGGTCGGGCCTACTAACTAGGCTAAAGAAACAACCCCACAGACCACCTCTTCCTACTGTATATGTTACTGTGGAGGCTCCAGCCTCCTCTCCACCGTGCCACCAGAGGGAACCCTCTGTGGAATACTGACCGGATTCCTGGCGAACTACATCTCCCATGATGCAACTTACCTGCCGCTGATCATTTCCTGTTTGTCACCTGATCCTCATTACCATTGTCTTTATAAACCAGACATTTACCATTACTCATTGCGAAGTCTTGATTTGCCATGAGCATCATTTCTGAGCGTTTTTTCCTGTTATTTCCCTGCTGGCTTTTTGTGTATAATCTGGACTGTTTACGTTTATCGATTGTTCACTGTCTACCTCTGACTTGGATTGTTTAACCGCTGTTAATTGTTTGCTGCCCGTCTTGATCTTAAATTGTGTTTTGAATAATGATTGTTTGCTGCCTGCCCAGACCTTTGCCTGTTTTACGACAACTCTACTGTTTTACCTCTGCCATACCTGTTTGCTGTTGATACCTTTGCCTGTTGACCACTTTAATAAAATAAGATGCACATGGATCCTAACTCTTCGTACAGTATTTCTCACCAATGCCAGATTACTCACCATTAAAATGAACAAATTACAACTGCAGATTACAACTGCCACTAATAATACCATCAAGTATTACTGCATCCTACTGATAACAGAGACATGGCTAAACCTGCTCATACTCAACGCTGATATGGAGTTAGCTGGACAGACGACAAGGACAGAAACAAGGAAATTCAATAAATGAAAACAAAATTCCATAAATGCATCAAATGCACCATAAGGGAAAAAAAAATCACCTTGGACAAGGCCAACTCAAATCTCAGAAAAGGCTACAGATCAATTCCACAGCTTAATTTAGGACAGTCTGACCACCTTTACGTGCTTTTAATTCCCAGCATGCACCCCCTTAAGAAAGAAAGCTCCCACCACTACCACAATTGTAAAAACATGTCCAGAAGGAGCCTCTTTTCAGCTTCTTTTCAGTTTTGGGAGGACCAACTTTGAAAATCAGGATTTGGAGGTGTACATATCAACAGCACTCTGCTACATTAAGAATGATGTTGACATCGTCACTGTCAACAAATGCATACGGATTTACCCCAACCATAAGACCTGGATAATTAGAGAGATCAGGATCCTCTTAAAAGAGCAGCCTTTAGGTCCAGAGGTCCCTTTACAACTCCTCACCTTGTGTTACTGTACTGTGAATGGGTACATGTATGTTGGAGGTGGGTGTGGCTGGTGTGACCGTTTCTGTGTGGGCAAGGAAGCAGTTAAGTTTTTATGCCAATGAATAATTAGCATCTGAGGTTTTGTAAGTAATACTTTTGTAATTTGTGAGGTTCTGGATCCCCTGCCAGAGTCATTGTGGCTATGTCTCTGATCCTGAAGGCTGCTCTTTTAAAAGGATGCTGATCACAATTGTTTTTCACAATTTTTCACAATTGTGGTAGCTTTCTTTCTTAAGGGGGTACATGCTGAATAGGGCCTTACCTAACCATCTGAGAGCTGTTGGTCAGTAAGTCTTTAATTCAGTGGAAGATCAATGAGGAGAGACCTAAGACCAGCAGTTTGGCTATTAGCATGTCAGGTTGTAGTTAATAAAGAGCATCATCATATATAGTATCCTGACATTCTAGGTGGAGCATTGCTGTGTGCAGGGCAGTGGTGATTAGGTCATCTGTGGACCTGTTGGCTTTGAAGTAAGAAACCTCCATAGGGTGATCAACTCAGCACAGAAAATCATTGGCTGCCCTTTACCTTCTCTAAAAGAACTTTACACTGTACACTGTGTTAAAAGGGCAGCAAACATTCTTAAAGATCCTTCCCATCCTGGACATCACCTGGACATCAAGTGGCCTACAGCCAATCTTGTGACATGGTGTGAGGACGCACAACAAACTCACCCTCAACACAGGCAAGACAAAGGAGATGATCGTGTACAAGAGGAAAGGAAGGAAAACCCACCAGCTACTTTTTACCYGGGAGCTTGAAGTGTATAACAATACACCAGCACAAGACAGCAGACATAAGGGGATTAAATGGGAAGCAAACAAGGCAGGTAACAAGGGCAGGCAGGTGAGGGGCATGAACTAATGATGGGATAGATAAAGAGGAAACAAGAGGGTGAGGTCAAGACTCAAGACAGAACCGCACATAGCACAAAGTAAACGAACAACAGTCACATGCTTCCACAGATCACAAAAGATACAGAGCATGAGTCTAGACCCTGACTCTAAAACACAAGACTAGAATAGAGTTAGGATCCTGCCATGAGAATTTAAATAAAAACCAAAGACAAAGAAGCCAGGACCCTGACACTTACATTGAAATTGAAAGATTTGTTTTAATAAATAAAAACTGTATTAGAAATATGGACTTTATTATCAATTTGAATGGCTAGTTATGTTTCACCCACCCTGTATATCCCACATATGGAATGATCAAGTAATTTGCAGCCCTTAAGGTTAGCCAGGCTACATCTCCTACTTCCCCAACTTGCTTATTCGTAAACAGTTACTTGCAAAGTAAGGCTTTCAGTAAAAATTTTGACTTGTGAACCTGTGTCCACCAGACAAAAAAGCAGTAACATTCAGAAATAAAAATGATTGTTCCTTCTGTGTTCTCATCAGTTTTGGAATGCTTTAAAAATATGGTGAAGTGGTGTGAATAAATTAATACATGAAAAATTGTAAGGTCATGTGACAGATTAAAAGAATCTGTGTGTGTGGTAAACTCGCCACCTCTAAGCAAGCCATTAACAAAACAGATTCTAGCAATAAATCAGAATAAGGCTCAAAGCAACCCTCTCTCTAACGTTATATTAACTTGCAAGAGTGGGACTGAAAAAAACGAGATGCTGAGCATTGCCTTCAAGTTTCTCTTTTAAGGCCATTAAGCAGGAGATGAATAGATCTGCTGGTAAGCTGATGGTGGATGGATCCAGGCAGCACAGGTGGAGAAGGATGCCAGCGACAATACTTTTGATGGCTGAAGGCTGCAATTTTATTTATGCAGTGGACTATAAAAAACACTAACATATGAATCATTGACAGGCAGTACAGGCATGGAGAAGGTGGTGCAGAAAAAAAGTGAGACCAAGCAGAGTCATACATTTTTAATGTAGATTTGGCTAGACCATTACGCATGAGATAAGACTGAGGGGTCATGTCTAGCCTAGTACGGTTTGGCTGAAAGGGAGGGCAGACCAGGCTGAATGGGACTGTGTCCAGGCACAGGAGTTGGAATTTCTGAAATTCACACTGAAATAAAACAATCAGCAATTTGGTTGTTTAAGCCTGGAATAGGAGCAGCACAAAATTTGAAGTTACCCATGACTAATAACCAGATATGGCGCCTAACAAAAAGTTTATTAATTAAGTTGAGAAATGTCCCTTATTAATGATATTAACATTTGCCTCATTGTCACAAAAGAATAGAATTTGTTTTCTAGACCAGAGTTACACAGAATACACCACAGAATACAGGTTATCACGGTAGCTCATATGTCCATAAAGTTACAAACCAATGATCATTATAAACCACCCAAAACCAACATAAGGCACAGCACAAATTAAAAGCTGGTTAACACTGCAGATCATTATTATACAAAAATTCATTTTAATTTAACTACATCCTTAAGATATTTGACTTGGAGAGGTCAAGGAGCCTGGCAATTAAAGACCTGCCCTGGAATTATACACATTGTGAAATCAAGATGGCCAAGCTAATAGAGTAATTTTCTTTTAGAAAAAGATGTTAACACCTGAGCGTTTCTCATGACTTTTCTAATGCAATTTTTTTCCCTAAGGGCAGTGAGGCTTGCATTAGATTGGACTCTAATGTGATGCGTATGAATTTAACGACTTTAAGAGGGCCTAATGTTTTCTCCTTAGAAAGAGGAACACCCAGATAATTGAAAGTGCACTTTAGCACCAAGATGCAATAGTCTGGCTTTACATGTGAATAAACCACTAGAAAAAATCTCTAGAAGATGAAGCATGTATGGCAATTGTCAGTTATTTAGAAGAATATGACAGCAACTCTGGCAGTGTATTGAGTATATTTGGACTATTTCAATTACCAAAAATACATTTACGCCTCAGTTTAACACCAACTAAATGTCACTACGATGGATGTCATTTCAGAGAGCAAAGACTGAATGCTGGACAATGCTGACAATACTGGGTCATTGTTTGAGCTGATCCGGCAGGACCATCTGCCTGTTTAGAGTGGTAGCTGGATTGAGGTTCTTTCTTTTTTGCACATTTTCTTGCCAAAGAAAGAAGGGGGAACATTTGCTGCTAGGACAGTGTTTTCACAAAGCAAAGTAAACTGGTATATGGCTCCTGAATAAGGTTTCCAGTATCTTAAAGATACTGTCCAAAGGCCAGTCACTGAAAGAACTAGGGTTTTACTTGTCAAGCAAGAGCAAAACAGATGTAAATGATGCTCTCGTCTTGAATTGCTTTTCCTGCTTGGCTTAGATGTTGCTGAGATTCATAGATGAATTCAGCTTGCCACAGATATTCTTCATTAGCCACGGAAAGACATGAATATAAATTGTGTGAGTAACGGCAAATACATGTGTAATCTCATCGCAAATTTTCCAATCATATGATTGTGGAGCTTGACTACCTCCCTGAAGTAACACAGAATGCTTCATTACTGGTAGAAAAAGAAGTAGCTAGAAAAACAGTACTGATTAAGTTTATTTAAATAACTGCCCTATTGTTGACGTGTTTACATATTACAGAGTCACTCCTGGATAAAACACTTCTTAAAGAGAGAGACAGATTAATTGTAAAGATTAACCTGGAAAAACCTGGAGGCCCATATAAAGAAGGTAATTTCAAAAAGGTACTTTAATAGATAAACTCAGAACCAAAGAAGAAAAACTCCATAGCATAAACACACTACCAAAGACAAGAACAGATAGAAACTGAAGGAACTGAACAATACAAGGAGTACATATACTAGGTAAACTGAACAAGACACAGGTAAGGGTAATGAGGAACAAAGGCAACAAATGATGGGCTAATAAAGACTAATTAATGAGATAACTCATATAAACCAGTAACATATAAGGAACACAAAAACACAAGAAAACACAAAGAACATAACTGTGACAGATGGTGCAGCTGAAATTGCTGTCAGCCCAGCCTTGGTAACTACACTCCTTTGCTTCACCCAGCAAAAGTAAGGAACACTGAAACAAAGACTGAAAAGCATTTAATGCTTTTAACTAATTAAGTAGGTCTGAAAAAACAGGTAAGTGTATTATGTTTCTACTATCAATTCCAGAAATGTGTTTATTAAAACAGGAGATAGTGAATGTTTATAGTACTTGTGCATCTTTTAAAGGCAACTGTAAATGAATCAGTTATGAATCAGGATTTGCAATAGTACCATGAACTACATAACATGCAAAAGTAGCATACATACATAAAATATATGGTTCCTTGCCACTAGCACCCTGTTGGCTTGCTTGCTGGGAGACTGCTGATGTCTAACTTAGCTTAGCTTAAATTGTACACTTCTGATATTTTTATGTTTATTTGTCTTACTTTTGCGTGTTGTGTGTATTTCATGGTACTATTGCAGAAGACTTAATTAAACCGCTCGATTTATTTGGATTTATTTTTGATCTCTTTACAAACATTCTGAAGCATCAGAAGTTTGGAGGAATAAATGATCAACTGAGGGACATAAATCTGGCAGATTTCATAAAAAAATTATCTTTGTGTTCTAAAGATGAACGAAAGTCTTAAGGGTTTGGAAAGACATGAAGGTGAGACAGGATGACAGAATGTTCGTTTTGGGTGAACTACCCCCATTTAGAAACATCAGTGCTTTTAAATGAACTACACTAGCAATGTAGAAGCACAACAACTCTGTTGAACATTATGGTATTAAAATATTTGGACTCATCCCAGTCCTGGAGATGGGTTTCTCTCCTGCTGTGCTCTAATGGCCCTCTTTCCACCCCTGTCTCTTGCTCCAGTGAACAATTTGGAGAGAGCCTTTTCTGCTTCTTTTTGGTTCACATCTTTGTTCACTGTGTTCTTTTTCAGTCCACCTGTAAAAGCAATGTTTACACATTAACATCTGAAATGTCCAGCTGCATATTATGGTTATGAACACAGCATTTTGTTAGTTCATAGAAAAATAAAACACTGAAGAGCTTATGCACTTTTGCAAAAACTTCCAGAATATTCACTGAAGCTCTATAAAAAAAAAGAATCCATTACCTTTATGCCTCTTAATGCACGGTCTCAAAACGGATTGATATTCAGCCATAAATCACCACGCCGCCGAAAGCAGCATTTTACACTTAGAAGCATGATCGCATACCTCAAAATTACGCAAATTCTGCTAATTATTTTAAAATGGCGCGAACGTTACTCAGCTGGCGTGTAAATTCTAATTTCCCTCAGGTGAATAAATGGCAGCTACAGGGAAAAGCATAATCATCAGGAAAGCATAAAATATCGATGTCAGGAAAAAAAACACCCTATACATGACTATCAACACAAATTACCTCTATTTTAATCCTCACAGACATTTAAGGCATTATAACCATTTCGCGCTTCCCCAACCCCCCACCAAAAAGTTGTTACCATTAGTTTAGCGATTACGTTTTTTTAAACATCATTTAAACTGTCAAAACAATGTTCCCGATGCTTGAGACCACAGATAATAAAGACATGTTTAGAAAATATGCATTTTACCAGCTTATTTTCGGCTCCTCATCCACGACCTTAAACAGCTGATGTCTCGCCAGTTAGTCACTGTTTGAAAGAAACTGTATCCTTACGCCAAGGCGGGGTAATCCGAATATTTAAAATCTTCACAGTTATAATTTTTAATGTCCGCTTATTTTCAACAGAGATTTTGATATAATATTATAAGAAGAAATTCGTAAGGAAACATTAAAAGCAGCAGGACTACTTTGTCAAGCGGAAGGTGTTGTCAATGAGTGACAGGGCCTTATCGAACAGGTAGGTCCCACGAGACCCATTTAAAATTCCTTCCTTCCCTATTTTCGTTCATTCCCAGCTAAATACATTTTGATAAATGCATAGGCAAGTGAACACTGTAATGCTGAACATCCAAACAAATAAACAAAAAAAAAGTCACAATGGAAAATAATGCATTTTCATTTAAGGTAGTTATATTACAAATATTTGATATTCTTTGTTTAAAAGTGACTATCAACCAAATTTTATTCTTTCAAAAAGTTTAAAGCAAGCGGCAACCTTCCAGTCTCCCTCCTGAAACCAACACGGAAGTGACTGAAACTGCAATTCATCGACTGGCCGCTTGAGGCTGGCTGCAAAAGG
>JAZGTI010020329.1:0-10654 GCA_036877585.1 Botia kubotai | reverse complement strand
TTAACAAACAGCTGTTGGCATATTTTAATACTATTTGTTACTTGCTCACTTATTTGACCTTTTGTCATTAAAATAGATGACTGTTTTGATCGTTTTAAAAAATGCATAAAGGTATATTAGCTATTTTTGCTGCATTTTCAAAGCATATGCATCTCATTGCTTTCACCAAGTTAATATTAAAACTCTTGGGTTGTTATATCATGCTATAGCTTGTGGTTTTAAATTGGTTATTAAACAGCTCATAAAATATCTGTGGCTGATGCATCAGTGCATGTCTACAATATAAGAGCAACAATCTTGCTAGTTGATCAGTTTACTTAAACTGTATAAGAGCAAACGCAATCAGCAGAGAGTTGTTTATAAACATACTACAATATGTGTGTGTGTGTGTGTGTGTGTGTGTGTCACTATTATCAAGGCTCTGGATATGCGCTATACATTATACAGAGTTGTGTATAAAAACACACCTCCTTGCCTCTTTATCTCTATGCATCCCTAAACACATTAATTAGGTCCTGCTTCACCCCACATCGTAGTATTCTATGGAACTTTGCTAACAGAACGCTGTAATATTGTCTTGTGAGAGAGATTCTGTTGTTTTTAGGAAATTTTAGCCCCCCACCCCTCTTTACAACAAATAAGTAAAATTCAGTAAATGAAGGGAGTTAGAATTTTGTGGAAATTCAGAGAGTGTTTGCAGGCACAGATTCAGTGCGGGTACAAAGGGAACTGGGCTACAGGATCCAGATAAACTTGGTATGTTTGAACACTATTACAGAGAAGTCTCTGCCACTCTATATCTCATAGCAGGAGAACACCAAATCACCTCTCTCTGAGTCCACCTGACGACACTTCTTCAAATAGGACAAGACAGGTGGGGTGAATTGCTTCCCTCCTCGCAGTTTCTCCCTCCGCCTGGCAATCCGTGAGAAATTCTCCATCTCATTTGGTGTGTATAAGACACATACGCGATAGCAATATCGTCTCACTGTTTAGAGGAGCCGTTTGGCCATCATAAGAAAATAAAACGTATTTTGTTTATTCGTTTGATATGGCCGTCTGTGTTCATGTCGTCTGGCATTTTATGGCTTGTCGTGCCATATAAAAGCACAATCACTGCATCATGTTAAAAGCAATGCTTTTGAAAAGACGACGTCACAATGGCTGGTGTGTATCGATGTTTGTTTTTAAACTGAGCTGTATAAAGGCCAAGCAAGGAGCCCATAACTGGATTTTTCTCTGGCTGAGATCTCTCTCTTGTCAGTGAGATGTGAAGGGCAGTGATGTAGGCCGTACTGGCCAGCTGCTTGCATGAATCTTTTATTCTGTCAGTATCCATCAGTGGGAAACAGGCTGTGTGTGTGTATGTGTGTGTGTGTGACAGTGAAAGCAATGGAAGTAATGTAAGAAGGAGGTAGTGCTTACATTGGGAGTCTGAGTGTACACAGACTCTTGAACCATGGTACAAAACATGCCCCACGATTTCAGTCGCTGTAGTTTTGAAAACAGCCATGACACCTAAATCTTTTTCTTTTCTATATTTAATTATAAGTTGTGAATATATGAATATATTGTGAATATTCACAAATGTTTTGTTGCCACATTGTGCAGCTCTACATCATATATCAGATCACTGACACTCTTATTGAGGTTTTTAAACATCTATTTTTCCACTGTAGCAACAGATTTATCCATAAATTTGTGTCAGTGGCAAAAGATATCTATATATATTCTATATGTCATCTGCTGAATGTAAAGAACATCGGTTGTTATGCTGTGGGGCTTGGTTGCTATGGTGAACAATTGCCCCTCCAAATAATGATGGGAATTAGCCTGTGATGGGTTATTAGAATATAAAGGTGAAATATGGGCTTGAACCTTGTTATTTGTTGGGGTTGTCTTTTATCTAGTATCCCAAGTTGTCAAGTGTTAAATTATGTGCCATACGAACATACACGTAATCATCAAAATGACCCTATTTACTATCCTAATGCATAAGCTGATTTGTAAATAAGGTCATTATCAGGCAAGCCCCTCCACAGAATNNGACCTCAAGAGTAATGACCTACCTATATATTGATATTACACATTCATCAGTACTGATGGTTGCTTTTTAACCTCTTGGTGGTTATCTGCAATAATTAGCAATACATTTTCCCTGTGTGTTCCTCTATGGCTGGTGTATATCGGTTTTGTATCTTGGTTTATTTCACGGTCAAGCTATTATTTTTAAGTTTGTAATAAAGTATATTGTATATGCAGAATTCCCCATCGGTGGACCTCTATTATTTTAATTTCCACACATAAATGAGCGAAAGAAACGGCGACATTTTAATAATGTCATTCTATGTAGTCATGCTTTAAACATATTATTTAAAAATGTTCAGTTGTTTTAATAAAACCAAATTAAATAATGGTCAATTGACTCAGTAAAACCAAGATCTAACTGTCCGCATCTCAGCACTTATAAGTAGGAGATATTTAACCTACCATGAAGAATGAGCACCCTTTAATAAGACATCATTATCTCCAACAAAGCTTGCAGTACGGCACACGCCGTCATGAACAGAAAGAGAATCAAGATGATGAGGCGTGGAATAAAGACTTCCGGAAGGAAGCTGAGACTTGGAGCTCATCATATCAGGCTATAATGATCCCCTCTTTTTGTTGTATATGGAAGGGGCTGACATTCAAAGCCACGAATTTGCCTCTGGTGCTCAAATTATACACCTGAGGATTGACTTTTGACTTACCGCGGCAAATTAGTTCTTTATATTTCACTAGTTTCAGATAATTGCAGTTTGCAGTCAATTTTCATCAATGAGTTTCCTTTCTCTTAAGCCTGTCTGCCCGAAGACAGTACGTAATGAATCCCCCGGCACTATTGACATCTCCTCACCTTTGTTTTTCTATCCCATCATGCACTTCTTACATGAAACCCACCCCAGGACGCTCATGTAGCTAGTGACCTTTTGCACGTGTACACATTTACATTTGGGTGTATAAATTCATCTTAGAGTTGTCTGGGACGATTTGCTGTAGGGGGATGAAAGAAAATGGACGTCAGACTTGAGCTGGGTCACCGCTCTTCCTGATGCAGCTGATCAATGAGTGTCAGTCAGCGCTGAGCCTGCAGCAAACACGCCGATGTGTCAGACCAGAGAAAGCTTAGGAGCCAGAACCTCATTCACAGACAACACAGACATAGTACTGTTGACACTCAACCATGTTTGATATTTGTTGTTTTTTATGCTAATTAATGTTAGAGAGTTAAGTTACATGTTAAATGTTTCTTATATTTATATGTAACTATTTCAGTTTTTTAAACCTTCTGTTCTGGGGACACTATTGGTGCAGAAATTGCACACTTCACTGGCGTTGTATATCGAGCCTGCGTGCATGCTTTTTGGCATTGTAAGCATTTATATTGAGACTACACTGAGGTACAGTAGATGGGATTAGGAACCAGTGTGAACCAGATTCAAGCCCTCAACTCCCACGTGAGCACCACAGCTCATTATTTCATTAAACAAATGCTAGGCCTAGACGTAGATAATGCTTCCGTTATTAGACACTAGATCACCCGTCTAAAAGAGTGCACATGCATACAATATTAATACTATATGATTTTGACATGATTTAATACCTACATGGCTTACTAAAATTGTTACTTACTATTATTAGGATTAATTTGATGAATGAACCATGTACAGCAGCACTCATTTAGCTTACCTGTAGGAATGCATATAAGGAGAAACATACATCTTGATTCTTCAGCCCTATTCATATGAAGCTCCCTGAGGACAAAATCCTTTGTAATTATAGTCCCATACAAATCAAACCTGTCATATTTTCCTCACACAATCACGATAAACATGACAGCTGCTGTTTTTCTGCTAGCTCAGAGGTCTTTTGAGATGTGTAAACCCATTCGGATAGCAATGTTTGATTGTGGCATATTATATTTTCTTTTCTTATGTTCTGTGTTTTGATGTACCCTAAATATCAGTTAGTGGAGTACAGCTGGCCTTCTATCCAACAAAAAATCCATTATAATCAGTATCTTTAGTATTCTTTATCCTTGATTATAGATGTAATGCAAATCTATATGTATAATACTTCAATCGCATATATAACTCATTTATTTCAATAAGTGAGTTTTTATGGTAACTGTGACGATCAGATCCAAACAACAGAAGCTTCCACCTCTAATAACTTCAAAAATCTTGATTATGTTTGAATCCGTATGTAAAATCACAACTCATTAATAACTGCAAGTCAAACTGTTTGCAAAAGTAATTCCGTCCAAACAGAGCTTTTGTGTGCAGACATTATTCTCTACACGATGGAGCATGTTTTTGCTGGTTTGTTTCCAATTAACACTTAAATTAGATTGCGGGTTTGTACGCGCAGTCGCCTGCCGAGACGAACCCCATTCCCTGTCTCGTGTTGTTGGTTTGTTGGTCCCCTGATTGCATGTATCAGAGTGCAGGTCTAATAATAAATGCATGACATCTGCAGGTGCCTGCAGACAGGAAATTTGTGCTTTTTGAGGCGCAAAATCTGGTTGGGTTTCACAGTTGCCTACGTCTCCCAAATAACTCAATTTATGGAAAATCGTCCCCCATTTTCAGCAAACGATTGCATGCTTGAAGTCGCAGACAGAAGGAATGTTTGCAACTTTTGTTCACGAGGTAGCAGATGTTTGTAGGCATCTAAATGGAAGTCTTAATGTAATAACACGGAATTACAGAGTAAAAAGGGAAATAGACAAACAGCAGGAAATGCAAGAAGATTTTGCGTACACATTGAGCAGCCCAGTACATACATGTACTGTATACGTGTGTGTGTGTGTGTATATGTGTATTTTCTTGCACAACATCAACTGTGTGGATTGTTGCTCCTAGAGCAGAGCACACTGTGTATAATTCCATATCCCACAATGCACTCAACCTGACCTTTAATACTCGGTGTGGTGAGTAAACTAGAAATAACATCAGCCACTATTGCATTTTTAACATCTCTGTTTTAACTCATTCTCCGACCTAAACGTTAAGACATATTTACACAAAATGGAATTAAAATGCAAAATAATTGTATTTATTTCTGAATAACAATTTAGCATGTTTTTATCATCGTCATATACATAATGCTTACTTTTATAAAAATGTGACGAGAAGACAAAGGCAGAAACATAGTGAAGCTAAGATGCAACAGAGGCATTTACTGTTATAAAGAAGCACCAAGAGGTCAGTGTGCAGTAGCCAATAGATCAATAGAGCTCAAGCAATGGTCCAGCATCAATGCCACTCCAAGGTTGCGATAATTCACTTTATTTTCATTTAAGGTGGCTATAGGAACAGCTCAACAATTCACAGCCCTTTTTTAAAGTATTTTTTTTTAAATTGTCATTGCACTAAAGAATCTACAACTCTATTTCTAGGTCAAGCAGCCTCTGTGGACTATGTAATAGTTCACTATAAGGCCATAATGGCAAAACGGCTCCTAACTCTCATTTGCATGTCATCAGCATAATTTATAGTTATGAGACATTTGGTGTTTAATGCAGTCGTCCAGTTGATCTGTATGCAGATATGCATCTCGTTTTCGCAATTGAGCCATATGTAAAAGTATGCAAAGGAGGAGACGGACAGGGTGGATATTACAATGCGATTCTCGAGGCCTGACAGGATTCATTAGCGTCTGTTGTAGAGTGATATGACAATGGGTTGCATTAGCCACATTGGGTTTACATTCATCAGAATGTTAATATTTCTAGGCGTCAAAAGTTAATTGCCAGTTGGTTTCGCTTCAGGAAATAGATTTTATGTTGGGCATTAAGTGGTGACCCGACACGGTACTCAGGTTGCTTAAAATGCATGCAAAATGTCTTTGAAAGCAAACGTTAAAATTTATTAGGGTGATTAACATAATACGATTAAATTAAAATAATGATGGCAACCAA
The DNA here is from genome assembly GCA_036877585.1 of Botia kubotai. Lineage (NCBI taxonomy): Eukaryota > Metazoa > Chordata > Actinopteri > Cypriniformes > Botiidae > Botia > Botia kubotai. Next base: position 4,689 of record JAZGTI010020329.1, on the reverse strand, counting down.
TAATTTACTGTGCAAAACCAACTGTCTGTTGTCATGACGTATAAACCTATATTTATTGTAATCTTGTTCTTACTTTAAGTGCGTAGTATTGTTTATGGTTTTGTCAAGCAATCGGGACATGTTGACACATCTCATTTGGTTACCTTCTGTCAAGATAAATTTGCACTGAAGAGTTTGATTGTGTGCACAGTCTTCGACATCAACAATAAAAGCTACGGAAGGCACTTTCTCCCATTTAAAAGTTGATAAGCCATTTTATTATCCTAACTACGCATTGTTTTTTCCCCTGCTGTCGCCGCTCCACTCCGAAGAGACCAGATAAGAAGATAACATTTTTGGGTTGCAACCCAGCGGAGATAAGAACCCCAGCGCTAATTTGCAGCCGTGATATTCTATCAAAAACGTGGCGAATGGCAATAAACTTTCTCAAGGTTGTGAGAAGCGAGTGACTAAGACAAACGACTCCTCTTTCTCCCTTATTGCTTCAGCGTTCACGTCACTGGGACCGAATGAATGCAGAATCTTCCCAATTAGACCCTCCAGACCCGCCGCTGTCCACGCATTAAAGTTCTGATGCTCGCAACAGTTGCGTCCAAGTGTCGCATTTAATGCGGCTTCTGCAAAGTTCAATGTACCCCTGCGGCAGCCAAACCTGATACAACCAAAATGAACAGAATCAGAGAGTTTCCTGCAAACCCTGATCTTTTCAAGTCTTTCCGTACAGTATATCCCCTAACGTCAATACAGTGTCTCTGCTACCGATCCGGGTCAGCAGTTGGAATTCAAGGCACGAAAAGTGTTTTTTTTTTTTTGTTTTTTGGGTTAAGGGTGGAGAAATAGCTTTCCTCTAACAACCATTGATTTTCCATTGATGTGCTGGAGGGGAGAAGAGAGAGGTGGATCATGAATGGAGCCGTTCCTGTAACACTTCTCAGGGCTCATTAGAACCTCTGTTCCTACATTTGTTTTAGTTTGGCGTCATGCAGAGCTTTTATAATAGCGCTAACACGATCACAGCTGACCACCTCATTAGATCTCCTTCATCGAGAGCGGCTGGCACTTCATATAAATATGGTACAGTTTTTGAAGTATTAGACACACAAATGCCTGATCATAAATGTAATGTAAAGTTCCTTAACACTGTTACAGTCAAATTTATATTATACTGTATATATGAAGTTTCTCTCACTGTGTATATATATATATGTGTGTGTGTGTGTGTGTGTCTGCATACATATACATACACACACACACGCACATAATATATATATACACACACATCATATAGTCTCTTTAGTTTGATTTATGTTTGACAGTAAAGAGGTTAAGTAAATGTAATCTAAATGTAAGTACCATTGGCTAGTTCTCATTGTCTCAGTATCATCGTCTTTATCTTCCAAACAAGTGAATCTGAGAAGGGTGGAGGAAGACCAATCTCAAAGTAATTTGAATTTGGTGTGATTAAAATGGCCCGCATAACGGCGGTTAATTGAATATCCACATTTTAACATCGCAAGATGTTCGACTATTACTCAGAAGTCTGATAGGTCTCTGTAATGATATTTAATATTTGAATGCTACAGCCTTGGGCATTACCATTTCTTTGCTCACAGAGCTGGCAGATTTGCAAAGCTTTATTCAAAGGTACGAGCATGTCATGATGTTTAATGAAGGGGTTTGGAGACTAGCTCCAGAGAGAGCTCATTTCTCTACCCTGCGTCGGCTGCTTATTTATACACATTGCTCTTTGATTTCTCGAGATTGGCTGCATCCGAATTCATTTAGTTTTCATTCATTTCTCCTTTGAGTGCAACTGTAGTCAATATCCCATTTTTCCCTGCTTCTTTTTTGCTATGTAATATGCAGTGAATCAGTCTAGCCAGCTGCTCGCTGGAAACTAGACGCTAAACAATGTCTCATCCTCGCGCCAACTGTGAAGTTGCGACGGAGTAACCCAGCAAGGCATCATTAGCATTAGAGTGTCGTCTCTCGCCTCCTCAATCCCCTCTCCACCCTGATTACAACCTGTATCAATCATTAGCACACCGTTCTTCTCGCTATGCCTCCTGCCTCCATCGCTTCCCCCTTTAGCGCACTTTTGGCACACGCTAGCAGCAGGGGGACTGCCATGCAAGCGACCCGTAGCACTGTTAGTCTCAATGCCCTCTGCTAGTGTGCCAGCCAGGGCCTTAATTACACTTGATTACCTGCTGAAGTGTCTGTAGACCACTGGATGACCAGGAGAGGCACCAAGGAATGGTTTGATAGCACAATTAATTGCACTAGCAAGTCCCAGAGGATTCGTACGATATTGCACATACGTTGCACCAGCCACTAGCCGGTACATGCATCCTTCATTGTTGCTTTTCCTAGAATTCTCTTTGAATTGGCGTCTGGTGGTTGACGACAAAGAACTTGAATTTATGGCATTATTAGGCCAGCTAGGGGTTCAGGTTTGAAAAAAGATCTGACGCAAAAGCTAACTGGAATAATCCTTATAATAATGCTTTCCCATTTCTCACAGACAGATTTCTGACTGAAGCTGGAGTTTTAGAGGACAATTCACCCATTGGAAGTTGATGGGATTGTAAAAAGTGGTTTGATGGGTAATTAGAGGGGAGGGGCTGAGAGAGGGATTTGTGACATCATTAAAAAATGAAAGCTGTTTTGTGGGCGGAGCAAGTTGTTACAATTAGATGAAAGTTTGCAGACAAGCATTTTTTCTTTAAAAAAAAAATGCACAATATAACCTGCTAAAATAGAAAGAAAGAAAGAAAGAAAGAAAGAAAGAAAGAAAGAAAGGGTTTTCTTTCTTGTTGACTTTAGGGTGATAAAAAGCATGCAGAAATGTTACAGACTCATTATAACTAACTCTGCGGTTGGATGCTGGCTCGAGTCCCATCCGATTAGAACAATCAAATCTCACCACTTTAGTGAAGGCACTGCATTAGCATACTCAATAAGACAGTGGGTGTTGTGGGTAAGCACCGCCCTGTCCTAATGCTTGCTTCTGTACTAATTAGTTTTGATCAGTGAAATTGACTTTGTTGATAAGAGAGTTGTTTGATGTGCCGCCAGGCCTGACTTAGTTTTCATTCGATTTATTATTTCATCTGTGTATTGTGCCGGATTTCTCTGCTTCTTTTCCATTTTTATGGGCCCCACGCGGCAGTTAATTGCAAACCTGTTTTGCCTTGTAACGGCTTTGATGTGTCTTTCAAATTCTCTGGATTTTTACAGATATCACAGCTTTCACTATAACGTCATTTAAAAGTGAGGCTCAGAGGTTTCCAGACAACAGCTGGGGTTTGCGTGTTTGAAACCGGTTCTGCGAAATGCGTCTACGGCGAGACTGGAACTAAAATGCGTGCAGTAAAGTAAAGGTCACGACCCCATGTGGAGTCACCAAGGATTTGGATGCAGTAAGCGGTATAATTTTTACAGCCGTAGGTAGAACATATTCATGTATTTAAATATGCTGCTGCTTTTGGGCTTAAAATATCATGTGGAACGTTGGCTATGATGTAACCCAGACGCAAAGGTGAACGGCAAAAGGTAAACACGCAGAAGCGCCATTGTCTGAGTGATGTACTGCCGGTACCGTCTGCTGTCACAGATTTATGTGAAGGAGGATTCAGCGCTCTTTTTGACATTTAGATCAGATACAGACTCAGCCGATATGAGATGCGCGCTTTAAACCAGAGGTAATTGTTCACTGAAGATGTGTTTACTTCATCAAAACCACTAGACAGCAAGTGTGGAAGAATGTGAAAACATTTTATAACCTAAAAATAGGTTTCAAACCCATTAAAAGGTTAGTACTCCTGCTGTAAGATAAAGCAAATCTACATTAAAAACCCAAAACAGTGGCCAAATATGTCTGTATCAGGTGGGGTGTCATAATAATGAACTTGGTCAACACAAACCGCCTATTTAACCGATGTGACATTTCTAAGTGAGAGATTTTTAATAAAAAATGGGTGGGATTTGATTTTATGAAGAGCCAATAAAAGCACAACAGTTAATGACATTGAAAACGAGACGTTTAGTTAAACTTGATTAGTTTGTGATATGCAATCCAGTATTGTATTGCTTGAGTTTGTGCAGTACACTTTTAATTTCAAGTGTCTCAAGAAGTGATAGTTATAAGTCGACACTATTACATGATTGAAATCTAATAAACAACAATCGTAAAGGACTTTATAAAATCATAAAATCACACAGGAGCAGACAAAGTCCTCCTGTGTTTGCAGGGTTCCAGTTGGCACTGTGGGCGGAGCCTGATGCCTTCAGTCACGTAAAGCCTGCGGTGCCCTTTGGTTCTCTCCTTTCCTGATGCACGGACAGCTGTTGCAGGCTGTCAGGCAGCAGGAGCATAAGCCACCTCTGTCAGGGCAATGATCTCTTAGCCTCCAGGCTGCAGTAACGCTACACCAGTCGGGCAAGTAAGGGACACACCAACATCCATGTGCCAAAAGCAGAATACAAACTGCCCACCCTCACAACGCTTCAGTATGCCAATTATCCATCTGTCAGGCATTGCATAGTTGTATTACCAGTGTCCCCATTGACCCAAACATCCAGAACTGTAGCGTTTTCTTCTGTAAAGAGTTTGAAAAAGACCCAAAAACTTAGTTTTTACTTTTCCTTTTAGGAATGCTTTGAGATGTATGTCTTTGCATACCGGAG
>JAZGTI010020328.1:0-10654 GCA_036877585.1 Botia kubotai | reverse complement strand
ATAGTTCTTATGACAGCTTCCTGCAGTTGTCTCTCCTCGTGCTCTTTGATGATCTTGGTGCCGATGTTGGTACAGTCGTAAGATCCCGTCAGCTCATAGTCCACGCTGAGCCTCAGGTGTCGGAGAAGTGTGTTAAACACCTCCAGCACTGTGGGGCCTACACACACACACACACAGATACACACACACACACACAGATACACACACACACACACACAGATACACACACACATTTGTTTGACTATATTGCTGAGATCATTCCATAGACTTCCGTTCATTTTATATCAGGCTAATGATATTTCCTATCCCCTAACCTTCACAGACTCACAGGAACATATGCATGAATTTAAAGAAAAACTTGATCTGCCTAATTTATTTGATTAATCTTTTTCATTTAGCGAGGAATGAAAAAAATTCCTCTTTTTCATTTAAGAGGAAAATTTCCTCTTAAGTTGGTAGTCATGATTTTCCACTGCACAAGTACATTACAAACACACACACAAGCTGCTAGATTTACCCATTGTCTGAAGACACATGCTTTACATATCCCTGTGCACTATTGAGAATGTATTCAAATAAATTAATACTTCACTAAACCGATTCACTAAAACCATTCATTAACAGAAAAAGAAGCCACTGGCGCCCCCTGGAGGTCAGCAGCGGTGCCGCAGGAAGAGGTGCGACAGGGTTTTTACACAGGACATTAGGTGCAAACTGACGTCACAGTCAGGCTGTGAGATCTGGTATATTTTGGGCTGAAATCTGGACTGGGCCAGATGCAGTGTCTCAGCTCTGTTCTGCCCGAGGAGGGGCCGAGTGTCTGAGGAGAGTGACCCAGATACTGGACAGGCGTGAAACAGAATATATGTTACAGCGCAGGGATAAAGATACCACGGCAGTCTGCTCCTGCGCAATGTACAGTAGATCTCCTGCTTAATGTTTTGTGTAATGAAAACAGAGATCCACATTAAGTGGGGTTGTAAATCCACACTCACCAACAGAACCACTAGCAGCGATAGCAGCAGCCTCCAGAAGCACCTCCACTATCCCAGCACGCACTGTGGCTGAGCTCTTACTGTTGGCATCCAAATGTCCCAAGAGCTGCTGGATGACCAGATGAGAGTGCTGGGACTGGGAGAGAAAAACAATGGTGTGTAAGGGACCAACTAGAGTATATATATAACACAACGGGCATGTTCACAACATGCTACACATGTTCAAAACATGTCTAATGTGACTAAATACAGGCTTGTGATCGGCACAGACCAAAATAAATGTGTACAGCAGAAAAACAGTGAACTATCCCAACCTCAGCCCCACCAAGTCTACTAGGTCAGTTAACTAGCGCTTAGCTAACAGCTACCCAGCTAACAGGTAATGTTCTCATATATCAAAAATGTTATTCTTAATTTATTAGTGGAACATTTTAAAACTGTTACAGAATAAAAAAATGAATAATGTTCTTATAAATAAGCAATACCGTTAATACAAAAATTATTTACATTAAAATACATTAAAAAAAACTTTTACATTCTATTTTGAACATTTTAGCTTAATGAAAATGTTACAGAAACGTTCTTACAAGCTAAAATTGTTAGCTGGGTAGACGTCTCGCCATCAATGTGTCGCAAACGTAATTTTCTAGCAGACAGTGGCTACAAAAGCCACTCAAAGACAATCATAAGATTACTGTGTTTGGATTATTGCTGTACAATATTTCCGAGTCGATGTAAATTGTTTCATTTTGAAATCTTGTTTTTTATGCACATTAAAAAGACAAATAAAATTGAGGTCAGGGATTTTTCACGGCTGTTACTGTAGGTAATTTATTTTTTCATTAAGTTGCGTCAAGTCAGTATAGATTCATGTATTACAACAGTCTTTTATTTCTTTATATAAAGAACTGAACTCACCTGAATGGAGTACATGATGATTTTAAAGCAACGCACGGCAAATGTTTTCCCTTCCCACAGTGAGTGATTATCAAGATGCCTGCAGTAAGAAAACAGAGTGAGATGAAGCCAGATGTGACAGAACAATTACATTAACCCCAACCGCAGTGACATGAATTGTGAACTCAGAGATCCTTCGAGGACTGGAGATTACTCGAAATAAACTCAGTTACTCTGAATAAACACGGCAAAATTGATCAATCTGAAGTGGAATAAAAAAACAGAATACATGTATATCTTAAATGTACGTCAACCATAAAACTAAAGCAATACCTGCGTGATTTCACAAAAACAACATTCTCGACCTTTAATGCATGCGGCAAATGTCTTACATAAGCACAGGGGTGACTGCGTTCTTGATGTTGCCATACGCGGCGCGGCCCAGCAGCTCCCGAAAACAGCGCTCCGTCAGCTCGGCTGGGCTTTCCTTCTCCTTCTCACTGGCCTGCAGTGGGGAGGGCGAGCGACTGCAGGAGAAAGAGAGAGAGAAAGAGAGCGAGAGAGACAGTGAAAGAAAGAGAGAGAGACTTTTAGCTTTCCACCCTCTTTGACCCTTGGAATTAATCAAGGTGTTTTTAAAAGTCCTAAATGCAAATTACGTCAGTTATGATTGGCTACTTTCTACCATCCACCGTTGCGGTACGGTTTCTTTAAAGGTAACAAAAACCCCACAGGATGTGTTCAGCTACATTCTGCTTCAGAACAAACAAACAAACCATTGTAATTTAACTATTCATCCACTCAAAATTCAGAACTCTGGATAAAACAATTTAGAAGTCCAAGCCTGACAACATCTCATCTATATTGATAAACTTCCACTGTGCCAGAGGATCTCGCCGGGTGAGTCTCATCAATTAATCACAGTTCCTCTACCCTCACGCACCCGACAGTCAGTGAACCTGCTGCTCTGTTACATAACTGCATGCTGTGGGGCCAGATCTCCAGGAACTCTCTCCACCCCAGCTAAAATCCTTCCTCCACATTTCCAGAGGATGTTGGACTGTGTAGGTTTCTGAAACAAAAGCACGTCGTGTTTCACCCCACTGCTGTGGCAGCTTTAAAACCAGCTTTGCTGTTCTGCGCATCTGAAATGTGCCCCGCTGACAGGAAGAGTTAATTATGAGCTGCCCGGCAAACAGCAGAGAGGGGTAATTAATGTCTTCTCCTGAGGGGTAATTATGACTGCGTAGGGGGCAGATCAATAAAGAGCTACAGCGAGAGGGAGAGGAGATGACAGGAGAGGAACAGAGAGGAGGAAGAACAGACGGAAAGAGAGAAGAGGAACTGAGGAGAAGAGGAAATTAACAGGGGGAAGAGGAGAGGAGAAGAACAAAGAGGAGAAGAGGTAGAGACAGGAGGAGAGAAGAAAAGAAGAACAGAGAGGAGAGCCTGATTTGACTACATTAACCTTCTGGGGCAGTACATAGTCACATGACCACTGCAACTATGTGCCCACTACATGCCCACATGTCTGCAGTCACATTATTTTCTTATCTCTTTCTCCCAGTCATTCGGCTCTGAGTTAAGTCACCAGGGTCAATCATGTCCCACAGGCTAAATAATGCGACATACTTCTTCTGCTCTAGACGCACTAACTGCAGTGACTCTTCACTCTGGAGACACTGATCTGGTAGGACCAGCAAATGTAAATGAAAGACTTCACTGAAACAAGGCTGGTAAGAACGAAACGTTCACAAAGCACACATAGAACATTTCAGAACATGTATGTGTGGCAGGACAGGCAATAGATAAAGCTTGCAGTGTGGCAATAAACACACTCCCAGGGTTCGATTCTCAGCGGTCTGGATGTTGTTCTAATGTCTCACCTCTCTGTACCTTCTCCAGACTGCAGGTTGAAGAGCAGGGAGGGGACGATCTTGTCCATGTGCTGAGGGTCCCAGATGTTTGCCTGTAACTCATCGTTGACGGTCTTCCTCACCACTCCCTGCAGACCTTTGATGCCAGCCATTCGGATTCTGAGACACAGAAACGCTCCATTAAATGGGGGAAAGTAGTGTTATAGTGAGTACTGGTTATATTCTCTCTAATGCTATATCTGTCTGTTTCTCTCCCTATCCTTCTCCTGTGCTCTATCAACCGTTTCTCTATCTCTTTCTGCCTGTCTCTCCTTCTGTCTCTATCTGTCTCTCTCTCTTTATCCATCTACGTATCTCTCTATGTATGTGTGCATAAAGAAAAAGGTTCACTCACTTTGTGCGGATGTCGGGGTCCTCGTAGCTGGAATGGCACATCTCGCTAAATCGCGATACAAAGAAATCGTAACTGCGATGGTACGAGGGCGTGTCCTCCTCGATGTTAGCGAACTTTACGAACTGGAAAATGAGAGCAATTACAGAAATACATAAATATAAAGAAACAGAAATAAATAAATTAGTTAATTTAAATAAATTAAATTAAGTTATATAACTACATAAACCAAAATCAATCAATCATTCATACTAATTGGTTACTAACTGGTTACTAATTGGTTACATACTGTACAATGTTTGTTAATGACTTACTAAAGATATCACAAAGTCTCACCATCATTTGTTTCCGACTAAAAATGGACCGTAATGTTCAGCGGTATTTCATCATCGGACAGGTTGTAGGTTATTTATAGATCTGAGCTACTTAGGGCGGAGATCACTGATGTCGTGGATAAAGTACAGAAGTCTTAATATAGAACTGATGAATGTGACTTATTTTTACTGCAGAACTACATGAACTCGTAAACTTTAATTTCCTTTACAAACCCGTATTTACAAAATTGAATGAACATTCAACTATTTCAGAATAAAGATAAAGTTTCTGCAGGTAAATAAGGTCAATGTGAAGCGTCACTGTTTATTAATATGTGGCTGCAGTATAAGTGCTCTGTGCGGTAGCTGGAGCGCTTCAGGGTTCGAAAACGAACGCGGTTAGTCTCACTGCATTTATATGCTATACGTGTGGGTGCGCGTTGTGTCCTAGATTACTCATTTTGATCTATAATTGAATCTGATTTTACTTCCATGTCTTAATTGCGTTGAGATGGAGGCACTGCAATGTGTGTGTGGTAGACCACTTGTTAGTGTTTATTAAAAAACATATTCTTCGCATGCAGATTAATGTAGGTCTGGGCATATTTTAACGAGCTGATGGTTGTAACGGTAATATGATTTCTGAATGAGCCATTTTTGCTGCCATTACTTCTAATTACTATATATATATATATATAATAATAATATATAAACTTATATAAATCTATATATAATATATAAACTATATAATCATATATATGTATATTAGTACATTTTATTCTTTTTTGAAAGCTGTTTAGTGTATACCCCCTCAGCAGTGCTACCATACACATACCGAGTTTGTTCCTAGAATTTGTAGGTTGGGCTTGTCGGCTTCCAGGAGTTTTCGCACCATTTTGAGGAAACTCTCCACAAACAGGTTGATACTCTGACAGTGGCAAGCCATCAACAACTGGTCAAGGGCTTCCATCGCAATACACACGTACCTGCGGAAACACATGTTCTGAATCAAAACAGAGGGAGGAGCAGGAGAAACACAAGAGGTGCATTACAAAACTCAAGAGGGGTCGTACCCATATCTGTGTCTGGCCACATCACGGGACAGTCTCTCGGACAGGTAAGCCCCGATCCGGTCCAACTTCTCTGGAGCTGACAGTGCATAGAAGGTCAGTTTCTCCATGTTAGCCTTCACCAATCCATCCTAAAAATAGACACACAAACATCACAACCACCTTATTTCTGTAAGGAATTAGTTCTGTGATTAGTGGAGAGCCACTGGAAAAGATCAGGATGTGATCAGAGAAATGACATGTTTTTGTAATGACATTAATGACATTAATCACTATGGATATTTAGAGATTAATGTTATGACAATTGTCTGGAAACAGGTGGATCATTCCGTTTGCTTCAGCGTAAACCAAACGCCGTCAACTGACTGACTTTTCACAGTGCAGAGGCTCACGAATATGAACTCATAACAAATTACATATATCTGAGCTTTCAGAAGGACAGTTTTGAAGAAAACGACGTCACATTCTGTTGTTTTCTGGCTGAGGAGACACGAGATGTTACATTCCCTTCCTTGGCCACCTGCCTGAGTAACTGCCACTTACACAGTACACGCACTTTCTCTTAAGTGGTTTGGGAAAGCAAGAGTCTGCCAAGCAGATAACGGCAACTGTAAATGAGCAATTTGAGGGGAAAACGATGGTGGTTTGATTCTCAGCGGTCTGGGTGGTTTCACTGTAAATAGACTCTGAAATGGAAAGCAGGAGCTGATACAGAGAGAATGTTCTCACCTCTGGGTCTTCTGGAAAGATGTTGTCCACCAGACGCTTGTAGCGCGGCCTCAACGCTCCACAGCAACCACACACCCCTGCCGAGCGAGCGAGTGAGGGAGAGAGAGGAAAAAGCCCAGAGGAAACGTGGTCAAAATTCATTTCTGCAAGCAAAGTGTCATCGATTCCACATGGTCTTCCAACTGCTCACAAATGGCATAATAAAAATATTTTCGGGCTATAATCAACACCACACAGAGCGATTTCAAGACATTAGTGGCGTCCACGAATCCACAGCATGTCGCTTTCAACCTGATTTTTTGAGAATGTCGCAATATTATTTGTGCTCATTTGTGTATTAGTTATGAAATTCCCAATATCTTTTTCCAGAGATACAGGCTGTGATCTTGGATCATTACTTTAGTGTGACAAGTAACAAAAGAAGTACTATTTTAAGGAAATAATGGTATCAAGACAACATGAGAAAATAACACAAGAGAACATCAAGACATTTGTGGAACAAGGATACAAATTTGAATAACTGAGGATTTGTTTACATGGAGGTGTGAGGGATGAGACAGCCCTTCATTCAACGGTCTGGAATTTGCATCTCGGATGAAGAAAAGCAAAGCCATTCACAGACAACCTTGAGGAAAATACTGACACACATAATACACAGTCTGAAATTGGCTCCCAACGTGCGGCGGGAAAATCTTTGTCCTGATTGGTCCATCCATCTCAGCAGCGATGACTCACGCTTGTCCCATCAAACGGCGTGACGTAAAAACGAACTCACTGAAGGCATGCAGAACTCGCTCAAACGGTTTGCAGAGAAAGTATCTTCTGCTAACTGAAAGCCGTGGTCATATAAAATCTCTTTTTGGTCAGAAAAACAACAGATTTCATGGATTTCTGGCTCCTGTCTTAATCTCTGAACGACGCCACTGAGGGGAAATCTTCAGATGTTAGAACGGATGGCGGTTTTCTGATCGGCACCGCTAAGACGAGTGTTTGAGGACAAAGATCCAAGCTAGCACTATTTTTAGCTTCTGCTCCATTTTAACTTCAAAGAGCAGATTTCCCCCTGGCCGCTCAGCTAAACTCTATATCCCCGTTTATGGTATAGCCAATTATCTGCGGAGAAACACGTCTCCTTAAACCCTTCACAACCTTAGATTAACCTTCATCTTTCTGTCTTTCAGTTACATTCTTTTGCATTACAAACAGTTCACGTAAGAACTTAAATTATGATTATCTATCCATTTCACATTGGTTATGCATTTGGTAGACACTTTTATGCAAATTAACTTGTGACCATTTTTACTCTAAACACAAATTCAAATGCGATTTCCCCAGACAGGAAGTCGAACACGTTTGGAACAAGGTGAGTAAACAATGAGAGAATATTCATTTTGAAGGTTGTTTGAAGGTTGCAGGATGTTGATTTTATGTTAATATGTTTGGAAGCTGGTAGCTGCTGCACTGTGCCGTGATTCTAATCCCACGCGAACAGACAGAGATGACACCATGCCTACAGCCAGACCTGCCACCCCCTCACAAACAGCTGTGTGTCTCTCTCTCCTTCTCATTATCCCTCCATCTAACACAGATTTCATTGCACTTCATTTTCATTCCTTGTTATTTCACTGCTTTGGAAATACTGATGTTATTTCTCATGTCAGTAAATGACATCAAACTTTAACCTGTGTTCTGATAGCTGGCACTGACCCATGCTTGGCTAGTCAAGGCTGAGGCTGATCTGTTTTCACTGAAACTGGATCATACCCCGATCGGCCACGTGCCCCAGCTCACCATCATAGGACCAAAACAACACTGCGCAAAACAACAAGCACGTTCTCGGTGGGAAATGGAGAATTCTGGAGTATGTATGAAAACACAACTGGCTTATCATTCTTACAATAAAATAAGCAGAGCTTTTTTTACATTATATATAATATCAAAAATGTTATTTTTAAGTAGTTAGTGGAACATTTTAAAAACATTACAGAATTAAAAATGTTTGAATAACATTCTTATAACCAAGCAATGATGTTAATAAAAAATAAAATTTAAAACTAAAACTATTTTTACATAAAAATAACATTTTTAATTTTTTTGGTATTTAATGGAAATATTAGGTAAACGTTCTTGCAACTTAAAATTGTTAGCTGGGTCTTTTGGTATAATTCATTACAGGCCACATGAAGTGCATCTGTGATGCCCAAAATTGCTGTCTAAATAGGCAGCATACTATCCTTTTAAAAATCACCTAACTGATAAAAAAATAATTGCTTACCACCGGTCCCAGGTGGACTGTGTTGACTTTGCCAAAAACTCTGTGGATTTATGAAGAATAGATTTAATCACAGTAAAAACCTGTTATGTGGAGTTGCGCGTACTGAATTCCCAGCTAACAGAGATCATTCTCAGAATGTCGGCTAACATTCTCTAAATGTTCTCAGCGTTATCAAAGACGTTACATAATTAAAAAACGTTTAAATAAAGTTCTTTTAACCGAGCAATAATGTAAATACAGCATCTAAAAAATGTTTTACAGCTTTCAAAATAACACTTTTATCCATTTTTGTTGCTAAATGGAAACATTCTTACAACCTAAAACAGTTAGCTGGGTTCTTTTTTTGGAAAGCATAGCCAAATTATCCAAAATCTATAATAAACAAACACACAATCAGCATGGAATGGCCGTTGCTGCGTGATTGGCCCCTTCCATAGAAATCTGCAGATCTTCACACACAATTCTGCAGGCACGGATTCTACACAGACCTGCTTATCACTTACTACTTTGCAGCTGGGGTTCCCTCAGTTTCTCTGTTACTGTCTCGCACATCTTTTTATATACCGACCAATGATGCATTTCGCACACTGCATGCGGAACGCTACACTTAAACCGCTAATACTCTCAGACAGCAGAACGTCTCATTTTCCAAGTGATTGTAGCATACCGGCCACAGCACGGCCTAAATACCCCATGAGTCTAGCCCAAATGGGTAGAGTGAACTCTCTGTGCCCTCTCCGAGTGGCAGAAATGGCGATGTTGAAAGAATTGTCGCCATCGATTAATCTGTCAAGAGGCCAAACAATCTGTGTCACGAGAGCAAAGCTCTGGGGGAAATCAATGCAGTCTAAACACGTTCTCTATGGACTGATGCAGAGAGAGAAGGAAAACGCCTGTTAAAAAGTGACAGAAGGATGGAGATTAGAGAGGGAGCGAAGGAGTGCGTGTTAATGACGGTCACACAATCAGCAGGGAACATCTCCAACTGCATCTTCCATCAGCGGAGGAAGCTGAGACAAATCTGCTGTCTCCAGCCACGAACTGTAAATCGGAAAACATGCACCAGCCTTTTGCTAAAAGTTACTCTTCTTGCAAAACACCATCATGTGCATCCAACACCAAGTCATCGAACAAGAACATTAAAATGTGCATTTTTTATATAGTTGTCATGGTTAAGCACTGTGGATTTTAACTGTGAGGGTGGATTTGGCTCCCTGCAGGTTTGTCAGAACTTCACTGATTAAAATGTCTTTGAAGACGTACTTATCTACAGTACATCATTACGTTAGTCAATCACTACTTTATAATACTTATTTACTCGGCAAAACCTATTTTTCTTGCATTTGCTGTTTCGCATGTGTTTATTTTGAACCCTGATTATAATGTTTTGAATATTCCGATCCTTTCTTGTAGTCCCTTTATTATGAGCCGCCTGGCCAATCAGGGCAAGTCAAGACAAAGGAGATACAGGACAGAGCTGAAGCCATGATAACAGAACAAATGAAGGCCCCTGGATCTTATGAGATCACAAACACACACACACACGTTAGGTTTTTATGTTGTATGGGGCCCTTCTATAGACGTTACTGCTTTATATACTGTACAAACTGTATATTCTTACCCCCAACACCATCCCTAAATCTAACCATCACAGAAACCTTTCTGCTGTTTTAGGTTATAAATAGATCATTCTGTATGATTTATAAGCTTGTTTTCTCATGGGGACCAAAAATGTCCCCACAAGGTCAAAATTTACTGGTATTACTATACTTGTGGAGACCTTTGGTCCCCATAACGTAGTGAATACCATGACCACACACACACACACATATATATATAAACTCACAGTTTTTGGCATGTCATTAGAAATCAGTGCTACAAACAAGGTTATTCCTAACATTCATTATATCCGAGTTCAGAAACCGTCTTCGTTCTCTTCCGAGCAGCTGCGTAAAATTCACAATCAGCACAGCATTCCCTGCTGAAATACAGCCTTGATTATACAGAGATACTTCCTTGATTACAGCGGAAAAATATACCACATTCCAATCAGCAGACAGTCCCCTTCAAAGTGGACTTCACAGGGTGTTTGCAGAGATTGTGTGT
>JAZGTI010020327.1:0-10655 GCA_036877585.1 Botia kubotai | reverse complement strand
TATTAGGTTCCTATACAAAGATACAATATTAAATTTAATAAGAACTATATTTTTCTGCCACAAAGTCAATAAGGATTGTTGTTAACTAGGGTGACAGCATTAAATCTGAACCTATAAATTCACACACACACACAAAATGAAAACTATACAATGAACCTTATAACACATAACTTACATTTTGATCTGTACCCAAAGCTAATGTATGCTTATTGAAAGTCTTGCAGAGCGTATGTAATATGGACTACTTTCACTATAGTTTTATGGTGCTTTTGCATCTTCTTTGAAGCCTGAGGGCTTCAGTCCCCATTCATTGTAATTGCACAGTAAAGCCTAAATTTGTGAAAATTTCTCCTTTTATTCCATGTGAGAATGAAAGTCATGCAAGTTTAAAATGACAGAATTTTCATTTAGGGTGAACTGTCCCTTTAAATCAGTAGCGTCACCGTTTAGATGCTTCCAGACAATGCAAGTTCACAGATCACTTGTGGCTGCCCAAAGTGAGAACTCCCTCCCTTCATTCTTCTCTCTCTCAAACATTCACAATGGGAGGCAGGTGGAGCATCTGCGTCCTCCGTAAATGAGGCTCTTAACTGCACATCTCCATCTTCCTCTGCGTCTGATGGCGGCACCAGGCTGTGGCAATTCTGCCCCGCTCGCCGCTGGCCCTGCAGCAGCTCCGTGCTGCCACCAGCAGTTAGACAGCAGTTCAAAGATGCATGTTGTGATCACTTCTCCGCCCTGGAGTTACACTCAAAGCCATCACGAGTTTTCCAGCTATCAGGAGCAGCTGTTGGTGGTCTCTGAGTTATTCATATAAGCCGATGCAAGCCCTGTGCTGGGCCCACTGTTGCCGCCTATGTGTTGAAATTGTAATAAAGCAAGACATGTCAAGATGTGCCTATGGTTTTTTTCATTTTTTGGGTGTGTGTCAGTGTGCGTGTTCATACACAACCCCAGCACCAACATTTGGCCGCTCTCTTCTAATTGATTTGTACACAGACAGGGTGTTTATCAGGCTCTTTTCCTGTTGGCTCCCCGTATGTTTTCAGCAGAGAGTTGCGTCCATACCCACCCCTGTGCTCACCGCGCTCTGAGCCATCAACACTCTCAGTGGGGATACAAAAGCCCCTGCTGGAAAACTATTGGAATTTCCCTTTAACTGTGCTGTCAGCCTTTGCTTGAGGTCTGGATAAGTGCAGGCCTCTCCTCATGACCCACACTGAAGCAGGACCAGCCCACAGAGAATGAAGACTAAAAGATGACCATCAATCCCCAGCTGAGAGCCATGAGTACTTGACAGGCGTGCAAGAGCTGTGAAAAGCTTACATGGAAAATGTGTGTAGATCGTTGCAAATTTAAAAAAGGACTTTTGGTTTGTTCGTATATTTTTGGCCCATCTGCATTTATATTCAATCATTTGGCAAACACTTTTATCCAAAGAAACTTATATATGAGAGACAAGTTCGATAACGATTTTCATGCAGAGTCAACACAAATGGCTTAGCATGAGTTAGGGGCCGTTCACACCAAGAACGGTAATTATTTTAGCGTTCACACCAACGGATTATGGCATCATGTTTATTCTAAGCTTGGGTGCTGCAGGAAATAGGCAAGCCTTTTAAATTCGAATGTATTTTGAGGCTTTTAGTCACAATATAAAACCTCAAAAGCATTTTTGCAGGTTTTGTCTCTTTGTAAGTTAATATAGTGAAGAATGACTTCGCTAGCAGAGAGCGAGACAGGAATAGCAACAGTGCACGTCACAGACTCGAACCCGGACCTTGACCTTGTGTAAACAGCACAGGCCATGATTCAGATTCAATAAGAACCTTTTTATTACGAAAAGAAGCCGTTATGAATGATTACAAGCTTGAATGGATCTCTCACTTTCTGCCTGATGACTGATTGAACTTGGACTCAATTTACGAATTATGTTCTCACACATCACTGCTAACATGTTTGACAGTTAAGACATCTATCCATCTCTCTCCTCTCGTTTGCAATCAATCCATCTTCTTGCTTTCCTTGCCCATCCATTCATCTTCCTGGTTTTATACCCCATCAGTCCATCTTATCACTGACACTGTCAGCGAGCGGGCAGGAGCTCACAGTGTCTCCACAATGCTGCTGGTACTGACATCTTCAAGCTTGTCTGAACTTCCAGCAAGGGTGGTGGAGCACAGCTCACATCACATCAATCAGAGAGAGAGAGAGAGAGAGAGAGAGTGAAAGAGAGTGAGAGAGATTAAGTATAAAAGAAGGAGAGTAAATTGCAACTATTTAGTAACTTTTTAGTTCATTTATAGTTTTTTAATTAATCAGTTTATTAGTTATTTCACATCTTGCTCGAAACTGTTCTCCAAACTGTTTTGATGATGTATGTTGTACATGTGGAAAAATCTTCTACTTTTTTACATATGTAAATTAAAAAAAAAATGAAATTACAATATAAAGTATAATATTATAATACAATTTGTTGTCTATTATTTACTTCATTGATTATCAATGTGCAGTTGCATCATTGTGAGATACCAAAATAGAGAACGAACACTCTTCCTCGTCTACTGTAATTTTAATGGAGATGTGTAACTCCATCATTGTAGTTTCCCTCGTTTATCTGAAAGATTGGGACTGATGCAGTGGGTGATGGAGATGGGGGTGTTTGTCATAACTCACCCACTGAGAAAAGCATCCCGAGGGCAAGAGATGGTATCGTTACCATGCTGAGAGGAAGTTAAGCTGATTTGGCCTGAGCGAGGTTCATTTAACGCAGCCTCACGGGAAAACTGAGGCTTTGCGGAGGAAATGATGATGATCTTCAGAATGACATTAGCTGCTAAAGATAAACCAAACTGATCACTCAAAATCTCATCTCCATCTAGATCTTTAAAACATTTGTCACTGAATTAGATGTTGAGTTATTGCCACCTCCTCGAAGCCAAGGTCACACAGGGGGCAACTCTTCAACCCCATAATGCATTTCTGCAGTCTTTGAAAGAAGCTGTTGGGTACAGTGTTTTGTAGTGACAATGATTAGCTATGGCTGTTAACCTAAAGCTTGCTTTAGCATGGCTTGCATATTGTTTTGGATATCTTTGCACATATGCTTAAATTCTGTTGACTATCTAAATCTCAACGGTCACATTTATCTGCATTTTGAACACTGTTAGTTGTTTTTCTCTGTCACTTTTCTGTTTGTGACTCTAACTGCCCTTTACTTGTTTACTGTTGTGCCTAGTGAGATTTCAGTGTGTTTATTAAATGATTCATGTGCATAGATGCTATATTTTGCTTAACTGTAAACAAAAGCAAGGCACAGATGGACAAACTCCCTTTTCAGCATTGCTAACTTGTTTTATGTTATGCCCCAAAATACGTAGAAAACATTCGCTAATGGTTGTCTTGTTTATATTTGTAGAGCCCACACAAATTAGCGCACACAAACGGAAGCTCTTAAGTTAACTTTGGACAATTTAAGAGTGACTTTGTAAGATTTTTAAAGGTCAGCAGAACGCTCTAGTTGAGTGCACTAAAGCTAAAAATCACCTAGTAAGTGAATACTTTATATGCTAATTTTCTCCATCCCCATAATACACACAAAAGCATGCATAAAAATTGGCCGAGCGTAGACGTGATTCTCTCTCCCCACCATGAAAACTACTTATGGCACATCTCCTGCCACATGCTGGAAAACGTAAGTGCCGCCCCAAATCTTACCACGCCGCCGAACGCTCGCGCTCGCAGGGCTGCATGTCAGAGTGATCAGTATAAATTGCCATGTGCAGCGTTCACGGAATGGAAGAGATGGAAATGAAAAGGTTTTGATGTGTTGTCTGGTGAAGAAAAGTGAGCATGCATGATTTGACATGTGAGGAAAAGGAACTCTGCACCAGGTCTTCCTAATGGCTCCATTGGCTAGTTAGGCATGCCCGGTTCGGACGCCCATCAGTTTGGCGATTTTGCCTAAAGGTGTATTATGCAAAGTTATGGTTGAATGCCTCCAGTCACGAGCGCCTTTTCCCCCCAGTGGTCATATTTTGCCCTCTGTCTCCCTCCCTACAGCTCTTGCTTTCTGCCCGTTCCATTGTTTATCTACAGGAATCCCCGTTGAGAGCGAATGGGTAGATAATGGCGTTGGCATGTGAGACGTAAATAATTGTCAATTTTCTTCCTGTTTTTGCCCTTCCTCAAACCACTCTACCCCATTTCTGCTTTCTCCGAATGAACTATTAATTGGACACGTCTCCTGTTTTCAATTACTCTAATTGGTTGCACTTGTAAGGTGTACAGTGGGCAGAACGGACAGCGTTTTTCCACTCATCACTCTTTCCTTCTCGGAGCTCTGGAGAGCCACTGCCATTCCCATCACACTCAAGGGCCTTTTCAATGCTCTGATTGGACGGAAAAGCTTTTTCTTCCCAAAACACAATAAGAAACAGCCCAATTAATGCTTGATGGATCCTCAAGTGACCTCTAACTAGCTTTGGTATTTCTCCGAAATACGCCGGTGATGGACAGTTTTTCTTTGAGCACCTGTTTTCTGTGTATTCGTTAATGATGCTACATTCACGTCATGTCGAAATGGTTGTATTTATTGAGGTGAGTGCTCATGAATGCCATTGTAAGTTTGTAATTGCCCATGGAGAACTCCATGGATTGTCCTTAAGCCCTGACTTTTGCAGTTAAAGGTGAAGAATTATGATGATAATAAGTTAATGATGGCGGTACGGTTTAGTTTGTATGCATTTAAATTTTTTTCAATAAAGGTGGCTCATTAAGGTGGTTTATGAGGAAGCTTGTGTGACCAAACTATATTTCCCATAATTCTCTGCGGCCGAGAATGTAATTACACGCCTAGCATAGTGATGTTCACTTTGAAATTTAATGTTCAACATATTTCGTGAGGTTTCTCAGATGTTTTGTTTAATTCTGAAAGTTAATGGTGAAGAATAAAGTGAGACAGAGAGAAAGAGACAGAGAGTTTCTCACCTGGCTCCTCAGAGAAACGTTTGGCAGTAGTCACCATCTGAGACAATGAAGGTTGACCTGGTGATGAACAGATTACATTCTGTCAGGAACTCCACCGGGGCCCGCATGCTTCCTGTATCTGCCTCCCTCATTCCTCAAAGCTTTTCACCTATTCATCTTCCAGAAGGTGACAAAATTGTCAACAGCAGCCACTGCTGCGGCCAAAAGCGAGACGCCCCTCCTGTCAGCTACAGAGCTGCTGTCTTCTTAGCCTTGATAAATGTGTCTGATTCCTAAAGCCAGCCATCTCTGTCACATTGGGTGTTTTACAGTGTTCCCAGGAGACACATAGTCATGTAACCAATAAGGTTCTTGAATAAATCTCCACCTCTTCATTCAGGGAAACAGATGTCTCTGTAGTGAATGTGCTGTTTCAACAGTAAGATCATTTGTCTGTATTCTCTATTAAAAAATGACTAGGTCCAGTTCTACTTAGTATGTCAATTGAATTTATTAGATAAAAATCTCAGAATTTAAGAAGGCTACACTTGTTGTCCTGCCTTCTAGGCTGCCTATACTATTTCAAAGGGCTTTGTAATAAACCTGCTAATCTACAAAAAAGCTGCTACTTTACATTCTTATGCTCTTTTGTTTAAACGGGTCATGTCATAAATGATCAATTTCCTTTAAATTTTGAAATTAAATAGATTGATGTGCTATGAAAATATACTATATTATTTAGAGTTCAAAGTCCAAGAGGTCATATATTAAAACCTAGCTGTAAAACCACTTGTTCTAAACACAACTCTGTGAAGACCTTATTGATAAAGTCAACAAATTAAACCAGTTAAAAACTATATTGTACATTCAGTGTTTGTGTTTGTATGAGCGCAAGAGCACAGTGACATCCCTCTTAAAGGTGCAGCAGCAAAATATTGACTTTATTTAGTGTGGGAAATTAGCACAAAAAACTTCAGTAACATTATAAGTGGACCTCGGGGGAAAAATTAATACTAAAAAATGTATAAGATGACCCCTTTATTTTCTCTGTAGGCTGCGGTAAAGGCTACTTAAAGTTTCCCCAGAAGGCCCCATCACACACAGTTAAAAATTAAAGTCTCAATAAGATCCACAAAGGGGTTAGAAAACATTTTTAAGTTACACAAAGAAAGTTCCACTTTTAATTCTCTTAATCCTCATAACACCGTCTGTGTACTGGCCACTGTATATCAATCTGAACAGAAACGTAACATTTAAAATGTATTATTTAACAATAGTGTACAAAATGACTAGTGTAATATCAGTGCACGGAAACTTGGATCCTGTACAGTACCAAGGGGAAACAAGGAGTAATAATGTAAATGTTTTCACATAAAAATATATTTATGTTAAATATTTAATGTGAACCATTCCTGGACTTTTAAATGCTAAAGCAATAAATCAGGCATCTTTCTGACGCACATATTTTTAAGAGCGCAGAAAACAATCTGTGGTACTTCATATCACTTGAGCTTGTTTGTTAACCTACAATGCTATAAGAACCGTTGAAAAACCTTTGTTTATTTTTCCTTCATTTTTAATTTTCGTTTGAATCTTCTGCTTTCTTCAGTGACTAAGTTCTCATGCAGGAGAACGTCTTAAGCCAGCATTTAACACACACATCTCACACACTCCCTTAAAACACACTTCACAACCCCAATCTTAAACACATGCATCACAAACACAAATCATGACTTAGCTTTTACAAACACACACATCAGCAACACATCATAACCAACACACAGAAACACACAGCATCACACAAAACAGATGGTTAGATTCCACAGCTGAAAGCCTTTTTGTTAGAACATCTGTATAATGCAGCTTATGTGTCTCAAATATTTCTATAGTATTCCAATGTTTATTTGTTGTTAGTTTTCATTTACAATTGTTTTTTAAGCATGCATGTTTTTTAGGGCATGCAGATGTTCCTGTAGCTCAGGTGGTAGAGCATTGTGCTAGCAATGCAAAGGTTGTGGGTTCGACACAACCTTGCACGCATTTTGTGAGAGCACATGCACTCACAAAATGTATAACTTGAATGAACTGTAAGTCGCTTTGGATAAACGTGTCTGCTAAATGCATGAAAACGCTCGCCAACAAGTGCAGCAATACACAAACGCAGATTCATTTGCATTTCAAGTGCAACATCTCAGATATATTTTCCCCCTAATATGTATCGATTCTTTGGCTTGATGTTCTAAATGTACTGTTTGATTTCAAGTCTTTTATGGAGGCTGTATGTCTATGATAGTTAGTCTATATTGCATGTCATGTAAAATGTCATTTTTATAATGAGGTAAAGCCTGCAGTGACTCGAGGGTTTTGTACAAATTCATATTCAGGAGCCATGCATTGACCAGCCCGCTCTCAGGGTTATTTTATCACGGCAAAACATGAGGTCACGCTCTCTTCTGATGTTCGGTCCTACAGGACTCATAATCTCAGCTACATTGATATACTACAGCTTTGCAAAGCTCCTGCTGAGGGGCTCATTGGCACTGACCTACATATGCGGTCATGCTTTCTTTTTAAAGTTCCTTAAACTTCTTTGATTAGCTTCTATTCTGCATGCCAGTGGGTTGCTGTTTTCAATCAGGTGGTCTTTGGTCAAATCTGCGTCTGGGAGTAATCGAGCCCTGTTTTCACCCCTCCCCACTGCTACTTCAGCATCCACACCACCAAACTAGTGATGTCATCGCTCGTTTTTCCCTATTATGAGCTTTCTCTTTTCTTTGTTCCAGTGAAGTAAAAGCTGTCCAGGTTAAGAAGTTCAGGTCCAAGACCGTCTATCTTTCTTCAAAACATGCCTTGCTCTCTTTCCACATACAGTGGGGTTCAAAAGTCCGAAAGAAAATCTTGGAATGAAAAGTTTAAAGGTTATGATGTAAAATAAAATAAAAGATTCTACACTGTTTCTGCAGTTGTTCACCAATCAAATGTAAACAAATCTGTGATATTGACAATGTTAAGTCATTTAAGTCATAAAAGATCATAGTTTTAGGACATTCTTAAAGACATTCTCAGGTCATATTGGAATAATATGCTTTGTATTATTTTGTCCAGAATATCCAGCAGCTTTTGGAGTCAGATGCTGAGAAATGTGCATTATTTTGAATCTACATAGAAACACGTTAGAACAATAATATTCCTCTAAATATTGGTACAACAGATTTTTCTGAACAAACAATTTCATGTTGGGGGATGTTGTTGATGAGCTCCCAGCATGCACTGCAACATGATTTACCTATTTGGTTAATGGAAATGTTTATTTAAATTGTTGTTATTGTTACCTATATACCTATATTGTTACCAATTATTGTTACCTATATGGTTATGGAAATGTTTATTTAAAATATGTTTTATTATTAATAGTTATATGTGTGGTAATGCTGAACTCGGCTTTGAAATGTTTGTTGAGTATCACCATTGAGGTTTGTGGGTTAAGTGCTGTGATCTGTGGGTGTCTCTGTATGTAATGCAATGTAATCCAGTGCAATGTAATATATTATGTTGTTTCATGTGTTAAAAAATATCAGTGTTTCAGTGTTTACTTCATATTAACTGTAGCAATGAAATAATAGCACATAAACGTTATGGTAACTGATAGTTTTCTGAACATAACAGATAAAACATTTGGAAATGAGATCTCTAGTTATGTTGACAAACTTTGTTGATTGAAAGCATTTTACATGCAGTGAACAATCAAACTGGCTAATCAAAGCAGTGTTACTGGCAGCAGCCATTAAAACGTTTGTTAACAAAACTCTCATTTTGCATTGATTTTTTCCCCAACTTTTTGAACTTTCCTCAACAATTCCTTTTCACAGCGTAAACACAGGGATGAACCCAGGATCCACCTTTTCTAAGCTGCAGGCTAAACTGGGCTGGCTTTTATCCAGCGAAATTGCACCATTAATGTAAATGGAGGCCCATCAGGGCCTGTAACAGAAACCCAGAGCAGAACTGCATCTTTCTGCGCTATCTAAGCAATAATGGCACGCGATACAGATGTAACATAATGGAAATAGTGGAGAGATCCATTTGGGACGGTACTATAAGAGATGCACCACTGAGTTGTGACTGGCATAATCATACCATCAATAGAGCACTTGATAATGCACATGTATAGACCCAGATTAAGTCTATCGATAGACTAAAGACCACACAGTCGGTTATTTCATGCAGCACTGCTAGTTTTTATCTAAACCATGCACAAATAAATGTCCTGATGTCTCAGTCTGACCTGTAAATATGCATATGGAAACAAACAGAGCTTGTCAGTCGATGATGTGTTGATGTCATTTTTGAAAAAAAAAAAAAAAACAGACAGTGGCCACTTAAATTATTTGTCAAAGTTGAATGAATGTCATTGTGTCAGATAACAAAATATTACATTGACTTTCATAAAAAAATTACACAGACTTATTTTGAAGGAGGACCCATATCTAGGGATCAGAGTTGGGTGTTTATCTGTTGATATTTTAACTGTAGGAAGTAAAAATCACCCTGAATATACTGGAAACTGAAGTTTCTTAAAAAAAAATAAAGAATTATTATTATTACTTGTTGTCATATTTCATTATTGCTAAAGAGTAAATCATATTTTGTATCGTGTTGTTTATTTTTATTGCTCTTACTGTATATATTTCCTTCTCATTATATATTTAGGAGTGTTCTTTATTAAAACTACTGTCCACAGCTTGTGTGCTACTGCTGTGCAATACAAATGTAATAATATTTGTCATGCCAATAAAGCAAACAACTGAAACTGTATATGAGAGAAAGAAACAAAGAGAGAGAGAGAGAGAGAATGTTGACCATGTTTTATTCATTGTAGCACCAAGTGAAATTTGGGCTCCAGGTGCACCTATTTTAGTCATCTCTAGACACCTCACTTCCCAGGACTCTGAGTGTTTCCATTTGTTCAGCTTGAGAGGTTCAGTTCATCAGAACCTACACGTTTTTTTCCCTCCGCGATTTCAAGATTCGCCTTTCACTGCCTGTAATAAATAGTTTTATACTTGGAAGTTGTAAACTTGCTCTTGAGTGTTTTTTGGCAGCTGTGTGCAGTGTGGTCATTTAGAATTACCTTCTGAAGCAGGCTGTATCGTTTATCCAAATTTCAGGCTGTAATTTATGAATTTAAACTGTAATTTTAGGACCTATGACTTTTTATATGAGGCAAGCTTGTGAAAAGTTTTCATTTATAGCAGATTTTCACGCTTCTTTATTATAGCAAAAAGAGCCGTATAGCCTTGGGTCAGAAATGAACTTCATTTTCAAGTTTCTTGGTTGTAATTAGCATTGTGATTAGCCTATTAACATCAGAGACAGAGGCCAGATCTGTTTAACCAACAGTTCAGTCACATCCAGCCTCCAGTTATTAGCATATGCAGTAATACTGAGGTAATAAGACAGCATTCTGTCATAGATCAGCATGAGGCTATTAGGTGACCCATTTAATAAGCACTTTTGTTAATTATGCTAATAGCCTAGAAATGCCCAGCAGGAATAATGGATGGATAAATGTTTAGTACCAGCAATTAATGAAACAATAGAGAACTCAACCTATTAGATATACACCAATGTGTTTCTGTTGCGTGGGTGTAAGAACAGGGGTAACACATGCAGATTTGATTTCCAAA
>JAZGTI010020326.1:0-10656 GCA_036877585.1 Botia kubotai | reverse complement strand
AAAAACACCAGAGAATATTGCCTGTTATTTTCTCCTGCAGTGTCTAATTCAAGGACAGGGTTAGAACTTCCCAAGGTCAGAGAGAAAGTGTGTGTGTACCAAACACACTAATCAGACAGTCATCCCCTTAGAGGAAACAGCACAGATACACACACACAGACTTGCTGATCTTACCCAAACTACACCTATTCCAATGCATGCCAATCAGGTGAGTCTTTGCATTAAGACAGGGAATGTCAGACCACATGGACTTTGCAAAAGTATGTCACTACAGCTGGACTCTTGCATGTCCGTCACACACCAGCTCGTGTTGAAGCCTGCTGATCTTGTGATCATAATTTATTCATGCTGAGCAGTTGCTGCTGAAGCCCGTGGCTCAACATTCAACATCTTTACTCAAATTGTGCCTGATCTACCCCTTTAATAATGCATCGCCTGCTTTTTTGTTATGTTAAAAAGCTGTTTTTTGCTCTGTTTGGTAACGGTAATGGCATGTGACATTGCCTCCCTCAAGTCCCGCCTGTGGCCCAGAGACAAGAACACCGTCCCTGTGATTGACAAGGACATAGAGACGTGTGATCCCATTTATGTTTTTGAATTGTGAACTGCAGTTGATGGGAGACAGAAATGACAGCTGGGACTGTAACTTTGAATGAGAGCGATAAGGACTATGTCAGCGTGATCCAAGGAATCCAGGAATGGAGATCCAGAGCTGAGACAATCTTGCACTAAAAGTTGAAATATAATTTATGAGTTCATATGCTGAGACGTGACTGAATGGAGTTTTGTTTTAAGAGAGCTGCTGTTCGGAGGTAAATAATCTAGATAAACCTTCATTTAGATAATCTGAATGATCTTAATTTCTCTTACAAAAAACATTCTGAGTGCAGTTAGTTCATGTAAAGTGTTAACAGAAAAGTTATTCTCCATGTGAAATCTAAAACTCGATCAACTGAGAGTGTAAGATTTATTTAAAACCTTACTTGGTTTGTTTGATCTGACCATTTGTAAATGTGACTAATGATAATAGTAAAACTTTAATGATTATCTGATTAATTTAAAAACTATTAAAACCTTTTGCCATCTTGTCCTGATTAACATGGGCCAGATTAAGGTGGTAAGGTTAAGGTGTCCTCATTGGCCAGGTGAAGGAAGGCAGATTAAAGATCACTATAGTCAGAACAGCAGCTCTATTTAGATTAACACTAGAACAGCACAAGCCCTCAGTGCAGGAAAATAAGCACCTGTCATGTGCCAAACGAAGTGTTAAGTGCACAAATTGTGGGGGCAAGTCTGCTGTTTCCGCCGGGCTGATGGTCTAGGATTTGGGTGGCAGTTCTGCAGTAGCTCAGGGGGAATCATGGCAACTGTTATTAACTGGCTGTCTGCCTCACTCTCCATAATGCACCCTGGCTCTGTTACACACGCTAAGGGGGCTACAAAACCCTGTGTCACGGCTGTAGGGCTGCTGTGGCAAACAATGAGAAATAATAAAGACAAACATTTAGATCATTTATTCAGACATTTATTATGTGGTGTCGTCCTCTGGCCACACATGATGTGATAGTGCCTGAGGTGGAACTGGCTGGTTTTTTCACTAGCATGAAACTAACACCACATGAAGGCACCTACACACATGCCAAACAGTTTTGTTAACATATACAGTCTCTGAGATTATGTAATCACTTATTCATGGTTATCAGGTGTGGGACATACTGTAGATAGAGTAAAACTTTTAAACATGATTAGGAATTATAGGTGTGTCAGAAATATCTAAAATTCACATTATTTGTAGATTAGTTTCATTCAACACACAGTTTCTTTAGAGAAATTAATTCACAAGGAGTTGTATAAATAAAAATGCATTTTATTGTCTCAAATGAGGGTCCACATGCTTGCACATGTTGCAGCCCAAAACTTCTGCCACTGGGGGGAACAATGTAACAAAAAAGAATATAGCTGCAAGCAGCAATTATCGGGGTTTAGAAAAATGGAGAACAAGCCAGTGATGAGATGGTGGCTTTTTTAGCATAACGCTTTAATACAAAGCGACTTACAAGGTGAGGAAAACAATAAAGCGAAAATCATAAGGAGGCAAAAACACCTGCTGTGCACAGCTACACTTTACCAAGATTCCAACATTTCATTGCTTGATAGAGGCGATACCTGTAGAGAGAGAGGAGAAAGGCTTAGTTGGCTTTTTTAAATATAATAATTCATACTGGTGTCAGGTATTCATGGAACAGGCAGGTTTTTAGCTGTTTCTTGAATGTAGTGAGGGATGCAGCAGACTGAAAAGAGTTTGGAAGATCATTCCACCAGCGAGGGATAGTGAAGATGAATCTGCGAGCAAGTGATTGTGTGCCTTTAGCTATTACAAGGCGACGTTCATTTGCTGACCAGAGGGATCTGGAAGGGCTGTAGATGTGTATGAGTTTGTTAAGGTAAGTTGTTGCACAGCCAGTGATGGTTTTGTATGTGAGGATTAAAAATTTAAATTTGATGCTTGCGGCAATTGGTAACCAGTGAAGAGAAATGAGGAAAGGTGTGACATGGGCTCTTTTAAGACCAGTCGAGCTGCTGCCTTCTGAATCATTTGTAGTGGTTTGAGTGCCTGTGCTGGAAGGCTGGCCAACAGAGCATTGCAGTAGTGCAGCCTAGAAATGACAAGGGCCTATACAAGGAGCTGTGTTGCATGTTCAGTAAGATAAGGTCGGATTTTTATTATGTTAAATGATCGTGTTGTTTTGGCAATGTGGTCGAAAAATGCCAGCTGGTCATCAAAGACAGGCTGTCCTTGTTGGTGTTAGGGTTGTAGAGACTAGCTGGACTGTGAAGTTGTGTGTCGCAGAAGGGTCAGCTGGAAAGACAAGAAGTTGAGTTTTGACTAGGTTGAGTTATAGGTCGTGTTGTGTCATCCAAACCAAGATGTCTTTCAGACAGGCTAATACGCGTGCCGTTGCTGTGTGACATTAGGGTGGAAGGAGAAGAAGATATGGATGTCATCAGCGTAGCAGATGACCTTATTGTCATTAGAAACTTATCTGAAGTGAATACAAATGATTTAACTTATTATAAAACTGAAAAGACATTGTAAGTTGATCATGGTTCAATAAATTAATTTCTATGAATTACACTGATGGCAGTGTTGGATTTATACTGGTTTTATGCTTTTACTGTCTAGTCTACCCTCTAGTAGACAAAATAAGGAACTTAGTCATAAATTTGGCAATGAGGCTCTGAGGATGAACCTTGTCAATGGTCATGCAAATTGGATGAGCAGGCTGGGAAGAGCTCAAAAAGTCATTTCTTTAAAAAAAAATATTGAAAATGTTATCGCTAAACATAAAAATAAGATATACGCTATTTAATGCTTAAAGCAAGGATTCTGAAGAAATGAAAAGCTTGATTATGTTACACACAATTGCAACATTATTAGTAAAAGTGTAAAATTGTTTATAGTGCCACCGTGTGGCCAATTATCACAAAACATTTGGTTTTAGGCTGTCTATAAATGTCCATTTTCGTAATGGTAGGTCATTCAGATTTGACGTTATTAACTGCTGAAATTTAATATGTTTTTGGATGTATCCAGGTGAAATTATACAATATGTTTAACAGTTTGCAGTTTGTACATTTAATTTGGAAAATTAAAAATGGCATAATAAAAACATATATAGAATACATGGTATTATTGCAACGCTTTTGTTGTTGTTGTAAGATGCTTATATGCTTATTTTATTGTTCTTATAAGATGCATAATACTAATTAGTGATGATAGGACTGTAATTGGTTTATGATTATAAGGTTGACTAAACTGGTAATAACTACAACACATTTGAACATTTTAATCAATGGACGTGCATCAGAAATATCTGCCATCACATGCAAAGGCTCATTGTTGCTAGTCATCCAGTTTCAGGATCCAGGGGAAGATATTGACCAAAACATAAATTAGCTTATTACAATGCCACCTAGTGTCCAACAGGCCAAGTTTGGTCTCTTTGTCATTTAGGGCCTGTAATGTACCGACAGTTTTAGGCCAAGTAAAGAATAATATTAAGAAAAAAAGTCTTAGAAATACAACAAAGTTTCAGCACTTTATGCTTGGACCCCTAATTATATATCACTATACATTCACATAACATTCACATAAATAATACAAATAAATTAATATCTATTCATCATTTTAACGAATTAAACGAATAAAATCTACAAGAATTCTTTTACTGAAATGGCCATTACAGAAATACATGTATATGTACAGTATATGTTCTTGTCAGGTGGCGGAACTTCCAAGGGGTCAGAGCAATAGTAAATATTTCATGAGTTCAATTCCCAAGGAACACACATACTAATGATAAAGTGTACTTTGAATGCATGTAAATCACTTTGGTTAAAGGCATCTGCCAAAAGCATAAATGTAAATAAATACATTGTTTTGGGTTAATATTATAATATGTCCACTTATATACATATATCAGGAAATCTTTTGTGTGATGTCTGGAATCATGAATTCTTTGTTACAGTTAAACAGTTAAACAGACATTTATAGTTGTTCATCGCCACCTAGTGGAAGACTGTGTCGTAACGTTAAAAAACAAGCAATGAAATTCACTGACTTCACAAAATGTCAGATTAACACATTGCATTTTGCTTTTTACTTTGTGTTTATGTAATATTAGTGTTGTGCATGTGCAGTCTTGTTTGTTTAAAAGAGTGTAAGAAGGAAGTAACACAAACTTCACTATTTGTGCTACCTCCTGCAAATTAAAAGAAACCACTCTTGAGAATGCAGCAGATTTAGGCCCCTACAGGAGTTTGTTACTGTTTCATGTTTCATTATGTTGGGACTAAAGAGTTGTCATTAGGAATAAATCTTGTGCTTGAGGTTCCTCTCACTAACATTTCACTTTGATTAAGTGAAAGTTCACAGATATTTCTAAATAATAATGGCTTTCTATTTAAAAAGCAGTTTAGAGTCTGCCCTGTCGGTTTTGACCCCGATTATAAGAGGTAAGGGGTCAAAGGGTTAATGCAGGGATCCATGATGCAGTACAAACAACCCCCTAGATTACATCTTAACAAGTCTATGCCATCAACTACACCTCAGTCTTAGGAAGGACTGGACCAACAACAAAAATTATTGTTTTACTATTAACTATTACTATTAACCGTAACTATTAACCGTAACCCACGCTGCATGCTCTTTTTGTAACTTTTAATTAATCTTAACAAATAATAAGAAATGGTGAAGCATAGGTTTATTTCTTCTTGCTTGTTAGCATTTGTGTTGTTAGATGAAAAAAGGATCTACTGAACTCATAGTACATTATAACAAAAAAAACATAAACATAATTCGTAATTAATTCTTCTGAAAATGTCCAAATCGCGAATTGGGATGGACTGCAGAAATTCCAGTTAGTGTTAGCATCTGCAAAAAATAAGTACAATAAAAAAAGTTGTATCACCCAGATGTGGATTTATAACACAACGCGACAGTTTCTGAAGTTTTATCATGTTACAGTAAAATGTCTTATTGGTCCGTGCACGTCTGGCACCGACCGAACTGACGTTAACATGCGGAAATGTTCTTGCTGTTCGGATTTTAAATATGTTCAATAATGTTCGTCTTAACCAAAGTAAATAATTGTGAAAAAACAAAACCTCCAAAAGCGCCCTTAACACGACACGATGACAGAATCGGACTGTAGTGTTTGGGGGAGAGCAGAAGGGAAGACGTGTTTTCCGGCCTTTTCTCGTCTTTCATTATTTATTTTCTTATTAACTGCGATCAAAACATTGATGGTCGATCACCGGCGGCTGAGCTCGAGACTCGCGGAATAACGTGTTGTATTTAACAGTCAGTGCGTGTGTGTCGCGATGGCTCGCCCACGGCCACGGGAATATAAAGCTGGAGATTTGGTTTTCGCCAAGATGAAGGGATACCCGCACTGGCCGGCGAGGGTAAGTACGACCAGCAGGCGAGCGAAAAGTCGCAGAGGCCGGTTACAAGAGCAGAGAGTGGCCGCTGCACACACCCCCGGTGGAGCTTGAGTGGCCCCATCTGTGTAGAAATAAGGGAAAACTGCGTGGGGAAAACGCGTGCCGCATCAGTTAATGCGTCCGAGCCCCAAAGCACGAGCATGGTTTTATGTCTGCTTGTGTGATGACTGCATTAGCTTGTTTTCGTCGTTTAGGGGTCTGGCTTGTTTTTAGACGTTGTGAAAGTATTAGAATGTCGATTGTCTCAGATTGTCAGGTTCCAAATTATTTTCGCATGTGCTGAGTTTGTGTGTGCATGTGCTGCTTGTCTGATCCGGGCCGGACAGTAAACCCTCGGCCCGCGAGTATCCGGAAGAATAAAGATTCATCTGAATGTTGTTCAATAGCTGCACGAGGAGCAACTAAACTCTTCCGATCTAAAAGAAAGCGTGTGTGTGAGTGTGTGTGAGAGTGTGTGAGATGATTTGGGCCCACAACAGTTTTTGTTTTTCGGGTCTTAGAATCGTATGTCAGGTTATGTTTGATATATTTCTGTATCAGGTTTCATCTTAAACTCGTAAAGGTTCTAAACAGTTGTACTCAGTACCCAGCTAACAAATTTAGGTTGGCGTCAACTGATATGTCACCTTTGAGAATAATTCTGTTCAGAAATGTGTGGAAATCTGTATGAAAAGTTGTGAAATGTCAAAACTGTGAAGGAGGCTAAATGCATCAATTAAGTGTTCAAGGTTTTTTTTTTGTTATAGACCTCTAGAAAGTAAAGCAGCAAATGTCCTACAGAAGGAAAAGGGTTATAGAAATATCTCAGAGATTCATTGAGCTCTAATTGATACGCATTTAAAATCAAATTCACAAACAGTTTCAGTTTGTTTCAGTGTTGTACATGCTTGAAAGGTTATTATTTTACCTAAAGATGAAAATAATCTTGTTGTTCTAAACTCATATGAGCTTTCTGTTTCTGTGGAACACCAAACATTTTGACGAGCATGTTGTGTAGTAGAAGTGGATGGCGACTGAGGCTGTCAGTCATTGATATTCTGCAGAGCATCTGTTATGTGTTTTTTGTGAAGTTTTCTTGTGTTCCAATAAAGACAGAAACATGCAGCTTTGAAATATTGTGGGGTTTAAATGAAGTGTAATTTTTAGAGGAACTGTATCTTTATTGTGTCTGTTTTGATTTCTCATAGATTGATGAGCTGCCAGAGGGCGCTGTGAAGCCACCTGCTAATAAATATCCCATCTTCTTCTTTGGTACTCATGAAACGTAAGTCATTTGTGTATATGTAATATGCATGACCAGATTGAATTGTAAAAGAGAACTAAGTGTACTTCTGTGATTGTATATCAGTTATTCATAATAACTGACAGCATGGATGGGGCCAATAATGATACAGCCTGAGCAGAGCCAGTATTCAGAAGACATTAGTGTACCTGGTGTCCTTTTCCTTCTCGTAGTGCTTTCCTGGGCCCTAAAGATCTGCTGCCATACAATGAATATAAGGAGAAGTTTGGAAAGTCAAACAAGAGGAAAGGATTTAATGAGGGCCTGTGGGAAATTGAAAACAACCCTGGTGTCAAATTTACTGGTTACCAGGTGAGTTACAGTATTTTTATGACCTAAAGAGGGTTTGAGATCATCTGATCTGTCTGTTCCTGTGTGTGTGTGTGTGTGTGTGTGTGTATGTGTGTTTGTTTGTTTAGGTCATGCAGCAGCAGAGCTCATCTGAGACAGAAGGGGAGGGGGGTAATGCTGCTGATGCCAGCAGTGAGGGAGAGTCTGTTGCTGAGGAAGATGAAGGAAAGATGAAGAGTGAGAAGGTGGGGTCCAAGCGAAAAAAGAGCACATCCTCCAAGGTACCTGGACAGGTTTTTTTACCACTTTTGTGAGATCTCTATGGATTTATTAAGTGTGTAATTTGCTTTTACAGTGATTTGATATAACCTGGACTGGATACTGTCTGTTCAGTGTTGAGATATCTAAACATATCTCAACACTCATAATATGAAATTATGATCATTAATTCAATTAATGTTAAGGTCTTTGTTGAACCCCAGTAATATGGAATCATTATTTAAAATAAATTCATAGGAGCTTTTATGAGTCTGAGGTGAGGATGTCCTAACAGTGGATGGACATAGTGTTTTGTAGAATAGAAATCTGTACTGCTTACAACCCTCTTCTGAGTCTTTGCTTAGCAACAGCTGTTGCCTAGCAACTGAGTCCCACATGAGTCATGTATGCAGTGAAGGTTACTGCACCACTTAAACATGTTTAGTGTTGCAGTGTGAAACTTGAGATGTGTATGTTGTTAAATGAGAACAGCATCAGATATTAACCAATTTTTCTAAAGCAGAGAGTTAAAGTATTTACCCATGACAACCAGTAAAGAAAGTCAAATTGCACTGACTGATGTAAACACTAAAGCTTGATGTTAACGACCGTAGCTCATGAAAAAGACAAGATTAATTTGAACGAGTCTAAAATGAGTCCAGGGGTCATGTTGGGTTAGTTAGGGTTTTCTAAACCAGGTTTAAGTTAGGGTTAGTTGGGTTAAGGTTGTTCAAAGTAGGTCTTTAGTTGTTAAGTTTTCTTAGATGTCATCCAAGCTCTCTAGGAAGTATTCAGGAGACCTGGAGAATGATGGAAAAGATGCAGAAGTGAAGAGCGGCTCTGAGTCTGGTGACCAAGACAATGACATCCAGAAGTTATCGGACAAGACATGCAGTCAAGGGGTAAAAACACCACATTTCATCTGAGACTAAAGTTATGAATTTAAGGTCAAAAGTTATCTCATTTGACCTTAAACAATTACATCATTACAGTATATGTACATAAACAATACATACATTGACAGTGACTAATGACACAGTATGCTCACAGTATTACCTTCTAAAAGACAGCAGAGTGTGTGTGACTTATAACAGATCTATGTGAGCTTTTGAATTGTTGTCATAACTGCACATTTAAACATAAGACATTACAACACTCAATTGTAATTCAATTCAAATTCAACCTTCTCATTTAGGGTTAACATTAAAACAATCCGCAAAACCTCATTAAAACAAAGTGTTGTGCAGTTAGGGTTAGGGTTCGTAAACTAAATTAATATACACAGATGAGGGCATGTCATGTGACTGTTCCTTGATCCTGACAGTTTTATGATGCCAGACCTGGGCTACATTTGTCAAAAGCATTGCAAGCCCAAGTATACTGTAGAACCATTTGCAGCAATGGTCTCTACAATCAATTTAGGATGCTTTTAAGAAACGCAGCCCAGCTTAGTGTACACTGAATGTATTTTTTTAAACATAATTGTGAAGGAAATCAATGTTTTTAAAAGAGAGCGCACTAGGGGTCTCAGTTTGAATCCTGTTTACTGCTCTTGTGTTTTTTATCAGAATCTGGCACTCTGCGAGGATCGCTAGATGACCACATAACTGCTCATCACGGTCCATATGTCATATTGTAAATGTACTTCTTGCATTGCCATCTCATTATACTGAATGCTTGCAAACGTTCAATTATTTGTTCACAAATGACAAAGGTCAAGTCAAGAAAACGCATACAGTAAAAAAAAAAAACATAGGATACTTAAGACACGACAGATTTCTTTCATAATTGAACAAGTCAAAACATTTGTCTGTAAAACAACACAGCCATTTGTCATGCTTTCATGTGAGCTAAAAAGGATGGACAAAGTAGAACATGTATGAAGTATTGTGCACAAACAGAGTTATGTTCCATACCTCAATTTTGTCTTTGTACATTTGATTTAGGTGTAGAATCTAGAACCTCTGTACTATAAGCCCAATGCAGGAGGTACTTCTCGTATCTGTTCTGTGTCAGTGCGGTTGCTTATTTTCTAGCCTTTATAGTGGCATGTGGACTTCTCTTCATTCCATCGTTCAGCTGTTGATCATGTTATTTCTGTCAGCAATGAGCACGTTCTTTTTGCGGAAAAAATGTCCTTGATTTTTTTACATTTTTTTTAAATCTTTGTTTATATAAAAATATATTCTATTTATTTTTGGTGTTGCATCACAAATGTGGCAAATTCACGTTTGTCAATGTACTTTTATTTTTATGTTTATTACGCTCATATTCGACATGTTATATTTTCAAGGTTTGTAGCTACATGTAAACTGTTTTAAACTGTTTTTCATGTTTATTGACGAGAGTTGTACAGAATAAACTCATTTAGAATGCAATGCTGTCTGAACGTTTATGGAGATGATAACGTTGGACAAGCCATGTTTTCATTTCGAACGAAAATGATTTGTTGTGCTCTGTTTGGAATGAGACAGCTTAGTGGGTAGCACTGTTAAAAGGTTCCTGGTTCAAGGCCTGGCTGAGGGGACCTTTCTGTGTGGAGTTTGCGTGTTTTAACTGTATCAGCATGGGTTTGCCCTTCAGTCCAAAGACATGCAGATTAGGTGAACAGGAGCCACTAAATTGCCATTAGGTGTGTGAGTATGAGTGTGTGTGTGAGTGTTTGTCCTGGGATGGACTGAGTATCCATCAGGGTGTGTGTGTGTGAGTGTTTGTCCTGGGATGGACTGGGTATCCATCAGGGTGTGTGTGAGTGTTTGTCCTGGGATGGACTGGGTATCCATCAGGGTGTGTGTGTGTGAGTGTTTGTCCTGGGATGG
>JAZGTI010020325.1:0-10656 GCA_036877585.1 Botia kubotai | reverse complement strand
AATAAAGTGATTTAGGGAGAGGTTTGGGGTGGAGAGGGATGTTTTTAGCGCTGACGTATGCTGAAATCCTCCAAAGCCTGGAGAGATTTGGGCCAATGCTGTATCATCCTCCAGGAAAAAAGTGGTGCACTGCCAAAAACTGCTATTAAAAATATCCATTGCAAGCTTTCTGAGTCTGTCTGTTTTCGCTTCATTAGAATCTGCAACATCCGTAAAATCTACAAAGAAAAAGATGGCACAGTGGAAGCTCTGAGAGGTGAGACATCCACAATAGACAAAACAGAGGCAGCCATGTATGATTTTATTGCCAAATCAAACATTACCTTATATGTGTGTGATACAAACATCAATTTTAAAAGTAGTGGTAAAGAAAATCCTTAATGCACTTGTGACATCTTGCTCTTATATGTAGGTGATTTCTTTTGTTCTCTTTTCATTGGGTGATCTTAAGGTTTGACCTTTGACATCTATGAGGGTCAGATCACAGCCCTGCTGGGTCACAGTGGAGCAGGAAAATCCACCCTCATGAACATTCTTTGTGGCATCTGTCCCCAAACAGAAGGTCAGACATGTGATGGCTGTGGCTTAAAATGAACTGTTTTAAAATGACATGTTTGTTTGTTTCCTGCATGTAAATACCTTATGTAACCTGCAAGCCTTCCAGATTTCTGCCCCTTTTGAAATATCACACAGCTTTGCTTCCGCCTTGCCCAAATTACTGTGTGCTGTGTTTTACGCCCAGGCACGGCCACCATCTATGGCTCCCCTGTGGCGGAAATCGCGGAGGGAGCTGAGATGAAACAGCTGGTTGGTATCTGCCCCCAGTTCAACATCATCTTTGATGTGCTGACCGTGGAAGAACACCTGAGGATATTTGCTGCCATCAAAGGGATCCTGCCCTCTGATATCGACAGTGAGGTAGCAACTCCCTATGCATCTCCAAATTAACTGACCGCATGTTAAACGAATGTATGAGGAAAAATAAAGAGCCAGTCTCACTCCAGGTGCATCACATTTAATTACGTTTATTATATTGAGCAGTGATGCCCATGGCTTTGATTCCAGTTTACAAGTAGTTTTGCTCTTCATTTTCTCCTCAGGGAAAATGAGATTTCAGAAGGTTCTTCAGTACAGTTCTAAGCTATGAACTGATTCAAGCAGCTCTGAGATGAATCAGAAAATATTTTTCTTGTAGTATTAAACATAAGTTTATAGCAAAATAAGTAAAAAGAAACGAAGGTACAAAGCTACGGATTTAAATAATTTTCTTAAATTTAAACTTATCCTATGAAGTGTTGCAAATATTACTTATGAATGTATGAACAATTT
The DNA here is from genome assembly GCA_036877585.1 of Botia kubotai. NCBI lineage: Eukaryota > Metazoa > Chordata > Actinopteri > Cypriniformes > Botiidae > Botia > Botia kubotai. The sequence goes on along the minus strand of JAZGTI010020325.1, from coordinate 9,327 downwards.
TTATTGCAAATTAATGTAATTAAGATTTACGATTATTCAAGGTTATAAGTAGTGTATACCTTAATAACACTGATTTAAGGCTTCTAGATTTGCATATATTATCACTTAACCTCAAAAATCATGTCTGTCCTAAAAGGCATATGCTTTACATGGCTAAAAATCAATTTCTTTATGGAGAAAATTAATGGGATTTTTACTCATGGAACCCTGTTTTATTTGTGTCATTATCTACTATTTTTAAAATGAATCTTTTGTTCAAGGTAAGGAAGGTTTTGAAGGATCTAGATTTGGAGAAGATTATGGACGCCCAGGCAAAGAACCTGAGTGGAGGCCAGAAGAGGAAGCTGTCCGTGGGCATAGCGATTCTTGGAGACCCAAAAGTAAATGGTTGTCCATTTATACCATTTATGCAGCATTTATTTGTCCTACTCACTTCTGTTTATATGGCTGTATCAGATTCTTCTTCTGGATGAGCCTACAGCTGGTATGGACCCCGTGTCTCGTCACCAGGTTTGGTCTTTACTGAAGAGTCGTAGAGCCGGAAGAGTTACTGTACTCAGCACTCATTACATGGATGAGGCTGATATACTTGCAGGTAGTTTTCTCTCCCACCCTCCCCTTTACCTTCATCAGTCATCTGTGCATCTCAATCTCACACACCTCTTCCCGTTTTCTGTCTTGCAGATCGTAAAGCCATCATCTCTCAAGGGCAGTTGAAATGTGTCGGCTCCTCTTTGTACCTAAAGACGAAGTGTGGGGTTGGCTACCATCTTAGGTCAGTTATACATCCTGCCTAGCTGTATTGGTATCCACATTGGTTCATACAATTGTATCAAAACTGTCAAAAATGGTCAGTTTAGAGCAGTAGCAATAGTTTTAATTTTGGAAAACTATTTATATCTTGTTTCTATGTCTATTTATACGTTTCCGCCTCTCGCTGTCATTCATTTTTTCTGCTCCATTAAAGTTGTTGTTGTGAACCTCCCACAGGATGTCAGTGACTGAAGGCTGTGAGGTGGAGAACATCACATCACTGGTCAAGCAGCACGTTTCCAAGGCTCAGTTGTCACGGCAGCAGGAGGCGGAGCTCACATTCACATTGCCCTTCGAGAGCATGGAAACTTTCCCAGGTCTCGCTTCCATTGGCCCTCATGTCTCCATCTGTCATGCCCCACACAGCCATATGTCCTGAAGAGCAGCAGATTGTGACATGCTCTCAGCGGCTGTGGTGGTGCTTTATGAAGGCTATTTTTTATTTATGATTACTGTATGGTTTTATTATATACAATATTATATGGAGTTCTGTTATATGAGGTCTTTGGTGTTGGTTGCTGGCAGAGCCTTTTGTGCTTAAGTTCAGGGTTCCTTTGGTCATGGAACAGTAATATGTCATTTCCAGATCTACAAGTGTTATGGAAAGGAATGAAAACATGGATATTTCTTAATATAGTTAGTATATTTTTTTGTTTTGCTTATTTAATTACCTAGAAATTCTCCTTTGTGAGAGACCGTCATCCTCTCCACTGTCCCGTCGAAAATAAAGCCACACAAAGGCTAAAAATAAAACCTTTAAAACATATTTGAGACATTTTAGGTGGTCTTCACTAGTAAAAAAAATAACAATAACCAATATACCAATATAAATAAACAAATCATGTTTTGCTTTAAATGTAATAATTGCAGCAGGCTTTTTTGAGGATAGATTTAGGGTTAGCAGATGAAAAACAATGGAAGTCTATGAGATGCCCTCACCAAGATAATGCAGCAAAACTGTGTGTTTTATTTAAGCATTTGCACTATTAACCCTAAAAATCCTATTAAAATATTAAAGGGTTAATTTGTGTGATTACAAAATGGTCTCATTCTGTACTCAGGGCTTTTTGCCGAGTTGGACTGTCGGCCTGACCTGGGTGTCGTTAACTATGGTGTCTCCATGACGACATTAGAGGATGTGTTTCTGCGTCTGGAGGCAGAAGCAGAGGTGGATCAGGCCGGTAAGACCAACACCTACCAGAACCAGTTTAAATAATCTCTGACTACTCTTCTGACCTGTGTAAGACATTAATGAAAACTGATCTCAGATCTGTGCTCAGTTAACCATAATAATATTGCACTTATCCAGTATAATATGGTTATTACTCCTTGCCCATAAATAAGCTAAATTTCCAGCATTCTGTAGTTTTTCTCTCCAATTTTGTACTCTCCAAGTGCTGTACAGGCTGATGAATTATTTCACAGCCAATCAGATTATTTGATATTTGATATATAGCCGAATCAAATGGGGTTATAGGGCAGTGAGATTTCACGGCAGGCATGGGTGTCCAGCCCAGCATGTCAGAAATGGAAACCAAATGAGAGACATGTGTTGTCACCTTTAGTTAGGACAAACCTCAGATTAATATGATGTTTTGCTTGTATAGCTTGTTTTGCATTATGCCTGGTTAAAATACAGGGTAAATAAGCATTTGTGTGGTCTACACACTTTCAGAGTTCTAATGCAAACTTTATTTATCTTCATTGGCAGACTACAGTGTGTTTAACCAGGAGAAGGTGGAGGAGGAGGGAGATGCCTCTTCTGTGGATGATACGGACCAGAGGCTGCTGACATTCTCCGACAGCAGACAGGATGCAGTTTCTGGCCATGCCCTCTGGAGGCAGCAGTTCAGCACAGTGGCCTGGCTGCACATGCTCAACCTGCAGAGAGAAAGGAAGCCCATCATATACAAGTAAACAAATTTAAACGCACACATGCATGTACTTATAAACAAAAAATTTATATTATTTTACCACAGGTATAGTGAAATTGTGTTTATACCCAATAATGGTAAATATAGTTGGTTTATACCCATATAGTTACCCATATGGTAAAATCATTGTACTGGACAGTGTCTAGTTTTTAAAATGTAAAGATTTTAACCTGTGTTTTTTTTCTTCTTCATCCCCAGTGTGACGCTGTTCTTGGTTTTCTTGTCCGCGATGCTGATTTTGTCTGTGGCTACAGGAAACATTCAGATTCACTCCCCCGAAAGACTGTTTTCACCAATATACCTGCTGCGCCGCCATGAGGCTCCCCGCAAATACGCCACCAGCCTGCTCGTGCAAAACTCCACTGGTCAGTGAAAAAAATGAGAAGTTATTTGAAAAGCTTTATTGAACTGCAAAGCTGGGTTGGGGACATAAGGTTATTGGTGGCATTGTTAAATAGAGACACTGACAAAGTCTGTGTGTTCTTGCAGATTCTGACCTTTCAGGGTTCATCCATAATTTGGAGTCTCAGGATATTAAGGTAGAAATGATGAGAAAACGGGATTACATGTCTTCTGCACCTGTGAGCGCTGCCATCAATGTGACGGGATCTAGTAAGGTGAGAAAGACTAAGGGTCAGTTGTAGAGCTTCTCTCTGCACACAAAGGCTGCTATTTTTAAACAGTATGCTCACAGAGTGTTTAACATTCTAATGAAATGAACAGCAAGTTTTAAGGCCTGTTCACACCAAGAATGACAACTATAGCAATAACTATGAAGTTCTAAAAAGCGTTCCCCATGTAACTCCACTCCAACTTTAACTATCAATACAGAAAGACAATGTCATTGAGAGCCCTTTCAGAGCGATCTATTTATTTATTTGTTTTTCTAGCTGACAACGATAAAACATTGACAGCCAATCAAAACCCACTGGAATATAAAGGCCATGTTAATATAATACAGCACATGAGCTTAGAGTATAGTTATTTATCTGTTGGGGTGGACCCTAATGTAGTTATCATTATAGTTACTGTTCTTGGGGTAAACAAGCCTTTACATTAATCAATGCTACAAATTGTTAATAGTCTCTTCCCCTTTTTTCCTCTTTGACATGCAGGATTACACCTACATTTTAGCATTTAACAGCACCACAGTGCACTCTCTGCCCATGGCTGTCAATGTTCTCAGTAATGCGCTCCTGAGGGGCTTTAACAGCACAGGAAACATCAAAACATGGACCAAACCTTTCGACTACGTAAGTGAACTACATAAATAGTATGAAGTCATCACTTCTTTACTACTTTATTGCTGTTGTTATTTGTTAAACTTGTTTCCTGCCGTGTTCTCTGCATTTAGCAAATTCCAGACAAGACTTCCTACGCTTTGGTTTACATTGAGGCAGTCATACTGGGCATGCTGGCTGCTGGAATGCCTGCTTACTTTGCCATGGATCACACAAGAGACAGAGAGGTGTGGCATGCTAACAGAAATATGGATAATATAGACTGTGTGGTTGGTGTATATATAATAATTAGTTAATAATTAATGCTTAAAATAATTAATTAGAAAGTTAATTATTAATCATTAAAATGATATTTAATGTGTATATCATTAATTATTGCTTAACACACATTCAAGTATAATTAGTGATTAGTCATTCATTAATAATTAATTAGTAAAAAAAATCCTGATCCTTTCTCTCTTCCTCTATATCAACTGTTGACACTTTATAAGTTTGTATAGCACTCCTCCCTAAGATGAACCGTTTCATTGTTTTTCAGACTTTTGTAAATCACTTTGAATAAACGTGTCTAATCACTTTAATTATATGAGGGTGCTTTACTTGTTTGGCTTATCAGAAACAACATCTGAACATGAATTAAAATAACTACTGTGTCTTTGCTGTGTTACTGTGTCTGTCAGCTGAAGTGTCGCTCAACAATGAGGATCTCCGGCCTGGTTCCGTCAGCGTACTGGTGTGGCCAGGCAGCCATTGATGTTCCTTTCTACTATCTCATCTTAACCTGCATGACCAGCACCCTGTTTGCCTTCCATTCCACAGACCTGCTGACCTCCCATAACATCATGTCCGTGGTAAGAACATACATCTCACACACTTCTGACATTCACAGACACAGGCATGATCTGTAACTCATGATTTTCTGTATTGCCGCAGGCTCTTTGTCTCATTGGTTTCTCTCCAGCCATGATTCTCTTCACATACTGCGTGTCCTTCATGTTTGTAAGAGTCCAGAGCAATCGAGACTTCTTCTCAGTGGTCTCCATGATGGTGAGTCCTCAAGAAACCCTCCTACAACCTTCAGATGATCTTTTGAATAATATGTAAATTAGTGGCGTCACAATATACTGGTATTGACAATAACCATGATTATTGATACTGTGTTAATAGCACAAATACAACACTTTGTAAGTGGCTTTGGATAAAAGTGTCTGCTAAATGAATAAATGTAAATGTAAACGACACATAATAATATTGAAAAGAATGAAGCAACAGTATCTGGTGGACGTTCCAACACAATGGGGCGGTTTTATTGTGCCTTAAAAGCCACAATGGTTACAAATGCTCTCTCTGCTTCCTTTGAGTGTGGTTCATTGGTGAAGAAGAAAAAGCGCAATAATAATTTATTGATTGATATGAATTAACAATTTTTTAACAGATATCATTGTAATATCGTTGCTGTGAATTCTTTTGACCATGGTAATCGTGAAAGGAAAGTCTAATATTGTGACAGTCCTAAATGTAAATATAGACCTTCAATGTAAATGTCTTTATGAAAGCTTATCAAAGCTATTTTTCTTTCTTTTTCACAGCTGTGTGTAGTTTCCGCATCTATTGTCCAGTTGGCTCTTGTGAATGAGAACGCAGGTCTGGCTCGTGTGCTGCACAATACACTGTGTTTTCTCAGTCCGCTGTACCCTCTGATGGGCTGCCTTAACTGCATTACCACAGTAAGGCTTAAGTGTTGGCATAAATAAGAGCATGGATAAGAATCTGGTCTTTTATTTAGTGAAGGTATATTAAGGAATCTGTTTTTTCATTACAGGCCACCTTCCTTCAGTCTTCTCATGAGGTGGATTTCCTGTGGAAGAACCTCTTCATCGCTGTTGTCGCTGTGAGTTGCATATCACTTGATCTCAAAGTCTGTTAGAAAGTGTTTGTTGTACACTGAACATTTGTGGTGCTCTCCATAGCCCTACATCCAGTGTATCCTGCTGCTCTTTATCCTGAGATGGTTGGAGATAACATATGGAGGGAAGACCATGAAAAACGACCAGCTCTGCAGGTCTGATGCTGCAAACATCTCCCATTTAGAGCGTGTTCTGTAATGAAACATTTTGGAAACAAAAAAATCCATAAAGGATCATTTAAAATGACATTTTAACTTAATTTTACTATTAGAAATTAAAAATAAGTTTAAAAATGATCAAAAGAATCATTTTGAGAAACTAGAATTTGGTAGAGTCGAAACCAGTCCCGTTGTGTTCCTTATGGTTCCCATTCTGTTTCCCATTCCTAATAATACTACTACTAACATTTGTCTAGATCTTTAACATCATCTTCATTTTAGAGATAATGCCCTCTGTGTCCACTAAGGCTTTTATATTACAAGCCCTATTTGAAACACATGTTGACATATATATATATATATATATATGTGATGCCCATCTGGATTTTAGATGATCAGCAGGCCAGAAAATAAAATAGAAATAAGGAAATAAAGCTTAGTACCTCACTCTGAACCCTACAGAATTTCCTCCAAAACTAAAAACAAAGTTCAAAGGAACCCAGAAGAGAACATAAGCGAGGACGAAGATGTGCAAATGGAGAAGGCCAGAGTAAAGGAGGCCTTGACCTGTCAATGCTGCGAGGAAGTATGTTTTTGCTTTTTATCTCTCCGTCTTTATTTCTGTGTTGCATCACTTTTCTGTCCAATAAAACATTAAAAATAGAGCAACAAAAAACTTTGCAGAAACCAGTGGTGGTGGTGAGCAACCTGAGGAAACAGTACAAAGGCAAGAGAGATAGATTCTCGCTCATCAAGAGAAGAAAAGTGGCCACGAAAAACATCTCATTTTGTGTTCGTAAAGGTAGAATCCACCTCTGATTGGATATTAATGATGATGTCACAGAGGGCAAACATGTTTATGAAAAATGCCTGTGTTCTCAGGCGAGGTATTGGGTCTGCTGGGACCAAATGGAGCCGGAAAGAGCACCATCATGCACATGCTGTCCGGAGACACGGAACCTACTGCTGGACAGGTTTGCACTCTCTTACCGTTGTGCTATGTTCCTTATGTTCTGACATTCATTGTGCTGCAGAATAATATGTTGTTGTGTTTTCAGATCTTGATGGGGGATTACGGCACAGACTTTCAGCCAACAGAAAACCCCCTGGAGCACGTTGGTTACTGTCCTCAAGTCAACCCTCTGTGGCCTAGAATCACACTTCTGGAGCACCTGGAAATCTACGCTGCCATCAAGGGCCTGCACCAGCGTGATATCCCAAACATCATAAAGCGGTAGCAGATCTCTGTTCCAAAGCACTTTTGCTTCCAAAGCTTTTTCTGACCGTAGGGTAGACAATGGTGTCCTATACTTGATGTCACCGTCTCAATCTATTTTCTTAATTTTTACATACATTATAGTGTGTTAAGGTATTTCATCAAGCTCAGCCATTCAAACATGTTACTGAAGTTCTTTATAAAATGTGGTTGCAGCTCCAAATTCTGATCGAATGAACCATGATGAAAGTCTTGCATACACCAATACATTGGCAATACATGTTATAATAATATGTCAAATTGCTTGGCAATTGCAAACAGACTACAGCTTAGATAATGCTTAGAAAATGAATTGATAATGACTTTGATTATAGTACCAGTAAACCACGACTTAATGCTTTTAAATTGAAATATTAGTCTTTCAGATTTCAGATTAAGTTCATGTTGCCTGTGTTTCAACTCTTCAGTGTAGTGAGCGCTCTGGAGCTGAAGGATCATCTTTATAAACAGACAAAAAACTTGTCTGCTGGGCTAAAGAGGAAGGTAAGACTGACAGACTGTGTTGATTTAAAATGAACAGACTTTTCCGTGTGTTTTAAACTTTTTCCCTTCATTTGTACTAGTTGTGCTTTGCACTGAGTATGCTGGGAAATCCTCAGATAGTTCTGTTGGATGAGCCGTCTGCAGGGATGGATCCCAAATCAAAGCAGCGCATGTGGTAACATTTACTGCACTCTAGTGACCCCCCCCTCCCCACAGCTTTACTGCTTTAGTATTTGTATTACAATTATATAAAATATAAAGATTTTCCCTGTTTTAAAAGGAAATTATTATTGTACAATAATTGTCTACATGGGAGCTCCAAAGGTACAAATATTCGGTTTCTATTCTGACAGGAGAGCAATCCGTGCTGCCTTTAAAAACAAGCAACGAGGAGCACTTTTGACGACCCACTACATGGAGGAAGCAGAAGCTGTCTGTGACCGTGTGGCTATCGTGGTTTCTGGACAGTTACGGTAAGAAGTTGAGGACGTGAATCAGATCAAAACCTCAAAAATGAGAAACAACACAGTTCCTCGCTTTAACACTTGCACCATAAAGAGAATTTGGAACATGAAGGTAAACCAGAAAAGATGTAAAACATTAGCTTCGCCCCCCTGCAGGTGTATTGGTTCAATTCAGCACCTGAAGGGCAAGTTTGGGAGGGGCTACAGCCTAGAGATTAATCTCAGAGAGGAGCTCACAGGCCTTCAGCAGGTGGCGCTGCTGCACAAAGAAATTCTGAAGATATTTCCCCATGCTGCTCGTCAGGACAGGTAAGATGGGTGTCTGTGTTGCTGTAGATATCAGATGGCATGCTTGAGGGAAAGTATATCAAACGTTTGGATCAAGGTCAAAAATACAGGTAGTTACACTCTAAAACCTGAGATAGATGACTTTGATAAATTGAGTCAAAATCCATTGTCTCTCATTTAAGTTTTCACTCTAGGCAAATCTAAACAGGTTATGTTGTATTAACACAGAACCTTAACTGGATGCAATAGAAAAATCATGTTTACATTAGTCACCTTCACTTAAGCATCATATGATGCTATTTTCAAAGATCTTTTTTATTGAGTGTAATAGAATATGTTAACATGGTTTTAAGGTTCAAAAACCACATTTCACATACTGTACATTCCTGTAGCTCTTCTGTGCTCAACCTTCTAAAACATGTCAATTCCTTCAAAGCCCATACCTCTGAAAAGTGCAGTGCATTGTGATTGGCCAAAAACGCCCCTTACCATAATCATGAATTTCAGCTTCTGGCGGAATTGTAAAGACAGTTCATAATGTCGTCAGTTTTACCACGTCAGTTAGAGCCCAAGTCAGATCCAGAAAATGCAGATGACCAAGCCAATCGATCTGAACCAACTTGGTGCATCTTTGTTTTTCGTGTTTTTGCTACCAGTTTTAAGTAAAGAACAGAGGCTACTGTAATAAACATAATAAACCTAAATCCATCTCTGCTCTTGTTATCATAAGAACAGCAAACAGTATGCGTGACTTTACACTGTA
>JAZGTI010020324.1:0-10657 GCA_036877585.1 Botia kubotai | reverse complement strand
ACGATCACGTTATGCCTAATATCAAAAATCTATGTGATTTCCAGTTGCAGCTAACGCTGCTTGTGTACATTACAGTTCATTCTTTTAAAATTTGCCATGTGATACTGTTGTTATAATCTATTTATTTAGCATATCACCTGCACTGGTAAATATAAATGTGATATATAAATGAAGATCATTAAAATCTAAATTAAATAATTTAATCAAGCTTAATTAGATAAATAAAGCTGATTAATAAAGCTAAAATCCGTAACTTTTGCCTCTCTACCGCCATCTCTGTTCGAAACATACAATGTGATGCAGATGTGTCTTACAACTGCTGTGTGAGTAAGATGCAAATCCTTTTTATTCACAGACGTGACGTAACCGCACGTCAGACTGACATTTTCCGCGAAATTGGACCCGACAGCTTACATTATAAATCATTATTTTAAATTTACCATTCTGAAACAGAGCAAGGTAAGGAGATCATGCTTAACACTGATCTGTTATGTACTTGCTCAAGAACTAATTTTTGTTCATTTTAACCAAAAAGGTTTGTGAGTGCAGCTTTATAAACAGTGTGAAATATAACTCAAATAATTACTGTATGTCATTTACACAAACAAGCAGGTTTTAGGATTATAGGATCATGTCTGAGTGACAGGCATAGACCTGATGCTTTTCAGATCAGATGTTGACACCTTCATGTATGAATATGAAGTGTTTGTTAATATTACTAATGAAAGATATCGGAAATCGTTACCAAAAAATGCAACTTGAGAGAGATAATTCCATATTTTAATAGGATAAACATACAATACAACATATATACAACATCTTAACGGTCCCTTATGTGATTATTGAAATATGAAATATGACAGTCAATGTATTTTTTGTGCACTTGGTGATTTTGGTAAACTGTATTGATATATGATGCTGGACATGATGTCTTTTCATATAAAACATCTGTCCTTATACAGCTGGGCCTGTATGACACAAAAGCTGAGATGTAGTGTTGAAGCTGAAGTGTTTGGTCATCTGTATTATCAGTTACTTTACTTACCAATGGACTACTAGTTGACTACTACAGTCCATCTGTCAAAACACTTGAAAACTCAGCGTGGTTACTTAATAAGGTTTCTATTGATGTGAGAGGGGAAGAACAGTGGTTGGCAAAATACTGTGCGACTATGTGAAGATACACTGAGATTACACAGCATCCATAATCAGAGTCTCTATTAACAAAATACAAGCCATTCTTTTCCAGTGAGGAGAGAAGCCGATGAATGTCCGCTTGGGCGGCTTTCCTGCATTCTGCAGTGACTCAGTATTGGCAGGAAGCTAAACTCGGCTCTCCGCTCGGACAGCGTCGAAGTGTCTGTGCCAGCAGCATGCATCACTGTAACGTGAGGCAGTTGTGCTGCGTGCACTCCTCCTGTTCCTCCAGCTCTGGGCACGGCGTGCCGCTATTGGCCGGTTTTAGCAGGATGTAGCGGGTTCGGTGACGCAGGCCGCCGCGAGAGCACGGCCCGGAACACAGACCCCAGGATGACCACATCGACACCTCGCAGTCCAGCGGCGTTTCTGCAAGACAGAACCAAACGTGTCTGTCTGGGTGCATTCGAAAGTGTTTGTGTACGTGCAGGTTTGTGCATGGCTCATTAAAACAAATAAGCCACTAGCGTGCTCGTGCTGTAAGACTGACAGGGTCAGATGTCCCAAATAATGAAAGACACGTGTATTTTACAGTAGGTCTAAGAATACAATTGCGAGAGTCCGAATTTTACACGTGATTCCAGCGAAATGTAATGGAAATTTTAACACTAAAGCCCTTAAATCTGTGAGTGCAGCAGTGCAGCAGTTAGTGGAACAACATGCATTCAGCTTTTTGTGGGAGCAAATTAAAAAAGTGTTTAGCGCATGTGGTGCGCGTTAGAGTTCTCATCAAGTTCGGACTGTTGTTTTTATGTCGAACCGATAAAAAAAAACACGCAGCCACACGTTAAGTCGCACGCATGGCTGTGGTAAACCGAAACAGCTGGATGAGGAGAAGATGTGTTGTTACACTAGTTTATGTAGTTTTCCAGCAAACTAAACAGCCTTTTCTGTTTCGAATGCGATTTACGCAACAGTGAACAAAACAGCTTTTAGAGGCCTTCGAGGTGTGACCCTATGTTTAAAATGACTTCAAAAATAACCTAACCTGATTCACACTGAGTATTCATTGGAAAAAGAGTAAGTGTGAAGTTTTCCCTACATATATGGAAGATGTTAGACAGCATACACATCTCGTACATTCCCCACAATGTGTATACAAACCTACCTGAGAATCTCTGAGGTTTGGTTACGTCAGGCAAAATGTGATTGGACACCCGGTTCTGTTGACGGACAGGTGAGCGGCCCTGTCGCTTCAGCCAGATGGTGGCCATGGGCGGGAGTTCTGTAAGCCGGGGGTAATAAAAGGAATTTGCAGGGTGGTTTGGCTTCTGAGAGGTGATCTGTATGGGAATACAACAGTCTTATTTAATCTCAAAGGTCCTTGAAATTCTATACAGTAATTCTGTAATGAAATTCTATACAGTAACGAATAATCATTTCTGTTAATGCTTTGTATAAGGGCTTTGTATTCTTAATCTGTTTTGAACATTTCTTTTAAAATAACATTTTTGTTGCTCAACAGAAACATTACGGAAACATTCATACAACCTAATATTGTTAGCTGAGACAGTCCAGCAGCATTTTTCATGGTTTTCTCTAATGTGAGCGCTGTACATAATGAGTTTTCAGAAGCAGCTAAATCACTGGAAACAAATCTCACCCTGGTGATATTCTCTGGAGGTGTCGTTGGAAAGTTGGGTGAGGAGAAAGTGAAGCCGCTGTCTGTGCCGGCATCAAAAGGGTGCAGGTCAAAGGTCACTTCCTGTTTCCACTGGCCGCCCTCACACAGGTTCAGACTGTCCATCCCAACAAACCAGTCTGGACTGGGGATCACCTTCACTATCAGAGACAGCTGTGAGAGAACAGGCAGTATGATTAATCATTCGCGTGTTCAGAAAATTTACACAGACGCTGTAGAAGCAGATTTACCTTTGGCCTTTTCTCAAAGCTCTGCTAACATATTTGGCTTCATAAGTCACAAATGAAACCTTTCTTTGTAGCCATTTCCAGTATTTTCCACCCCATTCCTCTGTATGTTAGGTTAAACCATCTGGAGTTTTTTTCTTTAAATGGTGATGAATGTTTCCTTTTTTGCTATGACCTCATTCAGGAAGAGCCCTCCGGTCAGAGCAGAATGAGGGAATAGCCACACACAGTCACACAGAGAGAAATGAAGCACACAGTGACACTGTTTCAGCGTGTAGACCAGGCTAAAATCAGATATACAGCAAAACCACTCAGATCCTGCTCGGTTGAAATCATATACGGGGTATTAGCTCAATTGGAAAAAGCCAAAAAACTAGAGTTTTACATTGATTTTACACTGTTTTGGCTGGTTTCCAATGTGTTGCTGTGCAGTTGCTGAGATATTCTGAGTGTTTATTCTTTAAATATTGCACTGCGGATCAAAGTCTGATAGCTTGGAAAAGCAACAGCACACCTATTATCCCATTTTTATTTATCCATTTTTCCCAAAGAAACTGAGATAACATCTAAGATTAAGTTAGAACCTAAATGAAGTTTATCTGAGAACTCGATTTATGATGATTCTGAGCTGTCTCTCGCCAACACTGTATCACGTCACATCAGTTCATGCATTTCATGGCAGGTCCCGTTCGAACAAACCCTTGGTTGAAATCTCAAGTTAAATGTGTAATTCTTAGTAGTTGTTGTAAACGTTGTTCATTTTTAATGTACATTTCTCACAATCGCTCATTCCTAATGTAAAGGTTAGAAGCAGCACACACAAATCAGTAGTACGCAGTCCATATTTGGGCTACAATTGTAGGTAGCTTATGAGGAAAAGAAACATCTAATCTACTGCCGGACTTCTCTCCAGGCTGGATTTACTTGTCTTTCCCTCACGTCTCTTCTGCGTTTTCGTTCTGTGGTTTTTCCAGGAATACCTCCTGCTATATCAATTTCTCTGGCGTTGCAGTCAAACTCTGCCTCATGCCTCCGCTGTCTGTGCGGGCCCGCTCTAACAGAACCTATGCCCTCTTACGGGCATAAAGTCACTCGAACACATAATTCTCATCATTTCAGGCCAAACCTCAACCCCTCATTTGCTAAAACAGTGTGTCAGGAAAAATAATACCCAGCTCATCTGCTCCTCTGCCTGTGCTGCAGGAACACACTGCGGTTTCTTGTCTGGATCCTATTAAATGCTTGAGAACCTCGCAAGAAATCCTGAAGGGCGTTTTACTGGTTTTGATTGACTTCTTTTCCTGCTGATTTGGTCGTTATGTGTGTGGGAATATAAAACGTGATTATTTAATTATTTTGTTTCTTTGGAGATCTCAAACAAACAACGTTCACTTAATTGTAAGTAGTTTCTATGTTGTTGTCTATGTTGTGAATAACAAGTCCTAATAGTGTTGAGTCGGAACACACAAAGCAGGTCTCGTCACATCGCGCTCAAAACGTTACATGTGCTTCGTTACATAGAGAGCTGCTTGACTTTAACATGCTTTCAAAGGTGCTACCAAAGATAACAGATGTCCATCATATATGCACAGGCCAAAAATAAAAACATCAAGCTAGGTTAGCTGATTACCTTACAAATCTTTGACAAGCAGATGTGATGAAACCAGACTTTTTAACACATAAAAACAGTAATAACACACTTCTATAAAACTTCTTGTGTAACTAGTCTATACAACTAAATCAATATTCTGCTGTGTCGGTCTCCTGATGTGATAACAGACAGAAATGTAAGTCTTTCTTCACTGTAACCCATCTCCTGTCAACTGTTAATGTGAGAACAGCTGCGATCATTGACACAGTGAGTTGAACTCAAACTCAAGAAATGTTGGAACTTTACAGACGTGGTCAGTCCTGTGAAAAAATAACAGGATACAGTTTTGGAATGAATAAAAAAATCACTTTCAGTTTTGGGTGAGCTGTTCCTTCAGGGTAAAGGGTTTGTCCAAGTCCCTAAGCAGCACTACCCCACCTAACAATTTTAGGCTGTAAGAACATTTCCATACTGTTTTCATTAAGTAACAAAAACGTTAGAACGAAAGTTCTAGGAATGTTTAAAATGTCCAAGTTTTTAGACATTGTATTAATGTTATTGGGTGTTTGTAAGAACGTTATGCAATTTTTTTTAATTCTGTAACTTTTATAGAACATTAGCCAGCGTTCTGAGAACATTCCCTGTTAGCTGGGACTAAATCAATAACAGGTGAACAGACACTCACAGTTCACACTTACACCAAGATGAGAGCCGATAGTCTCATCACAAGACCACATTCATACTCTCCCTCGAACCTCTGCAGATCTATAAACAGCAGACTGAATGCAGACATCCCATCATGCTGTGGTTAAGAGCCAGCAGGCGCACATGCCAGGCACATCTGAGGGTAGTTGCTGTTTTTTAATAAGTCTACTTTGTATTCCAGGCTTGTCTATAAAGATACAGTATGTAGGTCACCAGCACTACCAGCGCTGCCTTTCAGACACAGTAACCATCTGACACAGCGGGTGTTAATAAATATTCCCCAAAAAATATTCCAGAGCCAGAGAAGGAAAGTTCCAGCCCCCTCGTATCTGCGGAGATCTGGTGGTGCCGCATGAGAGCCGGAAGGGAGGGAATGAGAGCTGTGGTCTGGAGCTTTTGGAGCTCTGGATGTGGTTTTGGAGACCTGCTGTGGTTCTGTCTGACTTTGTACAATATATATATAGAGGAGACCGAGGCTAATTGTCATAATAGTTCTTCTTCACACTGGTCTTTAATGTGTGATCGATTGTTTATCATTATATGTTAATGTCAGTTTTTGTTTAGGTGTGTAATTATATATATATTGTCACAATAAATGAGGTACAGTAATCTGTACCAACGGGAACCTGCCATTCAACCGCATATCATTATTTAAGAGGCTTTTAGAGATTATTTAACAGATTTTCATCAAAATTCGAATCTTATAATGAATCCAGGAAAAAGGATAATGAGTAACATATGTAGGAATATCAGACAATTGATTTGGCCTGCAGAAATTATATTTGTATATTCAAATATTTAAAACACATGTGACAACTTTGATTTGACAACTTCAATAAACCTTGATAGATATATGACAACTTGCCAACCACAATTCCACATTTCATACCTGTAAATAAATCATTAAAGGTGGTTTCTGAGGGCAAATCTTTCTTGTAGTTCTGTGCCCTATTTTTTCGAGCGTCTGGTGCCAGAATGCAATGGAAAAATCCTGACATTTCCATAAATGTGGAAGATTATATTAGCAACAAGCTTTTATTGGTTAATTCTATCCAGTTGCTTTTCATTCTGTTCAAGTGTTGTTACTTGATGCGTGCAATTAGTTTTGACTCACAACATCTTTAAAAGATTTATCTTGATTGCATTTACTTGAAGTCGTATGAACTGAAATGGCTGCTTTTTGATTTTTATTTTGCCCATGTGGACAATTTTTTTGCTGCTGTGATCCACTTTTTTTGATCCACTTTTTTTTTTTTAACTCTTCACAAAAATCAGCTTGGCCACGGTTCTCATATTTTTTCCAAACTCTTCCTTTGACATCCGTGCGGTGATCTGTTTTAGATCTTTTTTAGATTGTTTTAATCAACAGACTCAAATATTATTACTGATCAGGAGACAGAAAAACTGCCGGTTGTATTTCAAGAATAAAATGAGGTTCACTGTGAACGCCTGTCAGCATCTTACCAGTGGAGTCCTGGGCATCAGAAGTATCTCTGTAGAACTGTGACCGATGCCTGAGGGAATCCCAGCTGTGCGGTACATGGAGCCCACCGCTCGGCTCTTCCTCGACTCCTTTGCACTCTTCACCAGCTCCACCGTCAGGCCGAGCTCTGCGAAGCTCTTCAGGCCCTCGCTCGCTGTCTCCCCCTCCTGCCAGAGCCGGTAGTGATGATTGTGGGTCACAGCTGTGCAGAAAGCACAAATAAACAGAGAGAAAGTGATGAGTGCGTGAGGGGTAAACATTCACTGGGAAAATATTTACATTGTTTAACGATTCCACTGGGACGGTTCTGAAGTGGCCTGTTGAACGTTACCACCTGAGTGACTTTTATTGCTCTTCCAAATTGGCAAAACACACAAATACAGATTCACCACCTTCTGTGATTGCTCCACACACCTTGAGCTGCTGAAATAAAGCCATGCAGAGCGGCCTAGAGAGTGAGTCTGACAGTAGTAAAACACCTCCAATCAAACTGTGAAATGTGCACACCTACAGTCCAAGAGTGACTGAGAGCGTTGTGCAACCTATTAAATAAAAGGGGAAAACAAACAATAAAAATCACGGTGTTTTCTGATTTTTATGTAGATTCACGCAGCCTAAATTTGCTCCTCTCGGGTGATGGACAACACAGCTAATTAAACAGGTTATGACTGAACCAAACGTCGTTTTGTTTCCTGACAACACCAGCTGTTTTCCTGTTGTCTGACTAGAATCGAAAGAACCGCTGTCATCGGACTGAAATGATGTCACAAATGAATCACTCTGTGGAGTGAAATGCATTTTTCTTGAATCTGTTTGAAATCGGTTCGCGAGTCACTTTAAATAATTCAGTAAGAACCTCTCACTCAGTGAATCGTTTGCCGCTGTTTCTCACTAAATAAAACAGTAACAGGATTCAACACCAAAACCAAGCTGATGATTATCTACATTTAACTGATACAAAACCCGCAACTGAATCATCTCGTCTGACAGCAAGGAACAATTCGTAAGTTCTACAGCTGCAGACCCAGCTAACAGAAAACGGTCTCAGAATGGCGGCTAATATTCTTTAAACATTTTCTCATATAAGTTATCAAAAACATTCTTGCAGTAACGTTAGTAGAATGTTTCTTTAACATTATATATCGTATATCAAAAATGTTTTATTTTAAAGTTGATAGTGGAACGTTTTAAAAACATTACAGATTTATGTTCTGCTATTTCAGCATCCAATACACAAAATTCATTCAAATACATTCAAAATTCATAAGTCACAGCCTATTGTATAGAGAACTAGTAGCCCAACTTTCATCTATATGCAACATGACTTGGATTTTCTTTCAGGTCCAAAGCACAAACAAGTTTAATAATCATATTAATAATTAAAGATCATAATAAATAGTTATGTTAGTGGTTAGTTCACATTCCTAACCCACAATATGAGCCAAACTAACAGTGATGCTTGTCATTACACTACAAACACCACAAACTAAACCCAAAACATGTCTAGAATTGTATAATTTACCCATTAGAGCACAACATCACAACAGTTAAAATGATGTCTTTGAAATGCTTTCAGCTTCTTTTTAATGTCCAGCTGCTTTCTTCATAGTTACAAACCATTTCGGTCTGGCAGAACTCAGAGCTGGGGAAGGAAAACGCTACAAGTGAGGAAGGCAGGCAGCATGTTTTTGGCACACGGATGTGTCTCGTCTCTCCACGCTACATGTCTGACCGGCTTGGCACAAATGTGAGCAGAAAACTCTAAGAGACCCGACCTCAATCAGCTCAACCACAAACCACAACCGCCTCCCTCCTTTTCTCTCTATCTCCAACGTTCTCCTAATTTTCACATCCTTCATCTGGTGCATTTATATAGTGCGTGTTCAGTCCTTTGATTTGATTCAAAAATGTGGTTTTCAATACAATCGTGATACAATAGTGATAAATGGATGAAGAGAGGGAGGCAAAGCCATCCAGGAGGCACATGAAACCACACAGTCATTATCTCAGCACTCTGAAACCACAGACTGAACTTTCAGCATCTCTGGGTTGTAAACGTTTGGCTGAGGCCGTCTGCTGCTCGGCTTGGCTGGCGTGCGGTGGCGTGTGATAGCTGGTTGACCGGTGACACCCTGAGAGCACGTTCTCCGAAAATGCGAGCACACAGCGATCGCATTAAAGTCCACGGCCATCGCAGACCACTGGTCTTGGCTGCATGTATCATGTATTTATGGAAGGAGCATAAAAGCAAAGGACAAACCTGCAGGGCTGCCTGTGTCATCTGGCAACAGTTAGTCACTCTCTCTGTTTTGCTCATTACTGCCCTGCTCCCATATGGTACAGGGCTGGGTGTCGCATGTAATGTGTGTATGTTTGGGGGTGTTTTGGGTCGTTGGGGCAAATATGGTGGGGTAACAGGCCAGCTGTGAGTACTTAGTGTCCTGACATATGGTGAGGAATGACAGATGTCTGAAAATCCTCATCCCTGACAGCAGAAACAGCACACGTGGAGAACACAGAGAACCTGAGAGAACCTCAGAGAACAGAACATTCAGACTCTCACTCATGCACACATGGACTCACAGCCTCTGATGACCACAGATCTTCCACATGTACTGAACATTTGATTGGCACATTGCACAAAACAGTGGAAAGCAGTTCACAGTCTGTCAGGAGTCAACTTGATAAATGAGTTCATATAATGAGCCAAAGATTTGTTTTCCTGTTTTAATTTAGATTTGTGGACAGCAAGTCTTTACACATATAAGACTGTCACACTATTATCTGCTGGTCTTTTACTATGGCTCCCCCCCCCCCCCAACGGCACATATAAACACTATGACTGGGTGCTTCACTCGTCAGTCAGATGGTGTTTTCCCGTCTAAGTTTCTTGGCTATAAAGCTGCAGTGTGCACCAGATATTATGCCTTTCATTCGAGGGTTTGAAGACGTCTTACCCATGAGTTTGGACCACTGTGCAGGGGGTCGGAATAATGGATATTGTTTCGGGAATGTCTGTGGACTCCAGTGACCAGTGAACACTAAAATGTAAGAGGCGGGGCCTCGAGCGGTGCACTCCGTCCCATTGGTCCGATTCACCGGGCCGGCACAGGAGAGAGTGAACCTGAGGAGCATGAAGAGCAGCTGCTGCAGCCAACCAGGAACGTGGATCTCTGATGACATCATCTGTGTGAGGGGAACAAAACGAGGGTGAAAGTCATCAGTTAACACAGTAAATTATTCTCTGGGGAAAACACACAGCTTGTTTTCTTTTGCATTGTTAGTATTAGCCAGAAAGTCCCTGTGTAAAGACTCATGCAGCAAATATGTCTTGGAAGAGGAAATTACATAACTTTGGATCCTAAACCAAGACACCTTAATCCTCTAGTCGCCAGAGAGAAGTCTCTGAGGTCGTGCAGCTCGCTCAAATCAAAACTCAGAGACAGTCTCTGACTCGTATACACTCTGTTAAATGTCTGACTGTTAAATATAAGAAATGACATCATTTAGTAAGTCCCACATGAAAAATAGCTTAAAGAAACATTTCACGGTCCATTCACAAGAATAGAACACAGACCAGTGCTTTCCTAATAAAATAATAACTTGGTGAAAGCCACAAACTCAGTCTTTATTTAATAACCTTCACATCATTAAAAACGTCTTCCTTTTCTTTCAGTTTTTCAGAGAACAAATGATAAAGAATATGTAACTGCTGAACTTGTTAACAGGTTTCATGGGGTCTTTAAAAAGTCGCTAAAGCTGAAAGACAGTGAGAATCAGCTGAAATGAAACTGTAATACAGTAATACCGTA
>JAZGTI010020323.1:0-10657 GCA_036877585.1 Botia kubotai | reverse complement strand
CTGCTGATTGACTACTACTCACGCTACATAGAAGTTGCTTCTCTTATTTCAACGGCAACAAAACCTGTGATTGAGAAACTTAAAGCAATGTTTGCTCGTCACGGGGTCCCAGAGGTTTTAGTTACGGACAATGGACCACAGTTTTCAGCATCCGACTTTGCTGTCTTTGCAAAGGATTATGATTTCCATCATGTGACCAGCAGTCCGCACTATCCTCAAAGTAACGGAGAAGCAGAAAGAGCAGTCAGAACTGTTAAAGCTCTATTAAGGAAAGGTGAGGACCCTCACAAAGCACTCATGGCTTACAGAGCTACATCATTAGCTTCAGGAGCTTCACCTGCTCAACTCCTGATGGGGCGGAACATCAGAACTACTCTCCCAGTGAATCCATCCACACTGAAACCAGCTTGGCCAAACCTTGGCACCTTCAAGAAAAAGGACAAAGAATTGAAGGAAAAGCAAGCTAAATGGTACAATAAACGCCACAGAGTACAAGCAAAATCAGCTCTACCGACAGGACAATCAGTCTGGATCAAGAACTTACCAAATCCAGGGAGAGTTACAAATCCGGCTGATACCCCACGTTCCTACATCGTAAAAGGGCAGAATGGTAATCTGAGAAGACATCGTTCCCATTTGAGAGCAGTTCCTTCACAGTCAAGAGAGAATCATGACTGTGTTAGAAGCAGAGTGGGCCGGGTTATTAGGCCACCGTTAAGACTGAACCTGTAAAGCTGTGATAGGATTTGGTGTCCATTCAGATGTTATTTCCCTTTCTTCTGTTGAAAGATAGTAGTAATGGGATAATGTCTGTGATTTTTTTTCCCCACAGTGAGAGACTAATTTTTTTTATACTTTTTTGAAAGCTGCACAGAAGGGGAGGGAATGGACTGAATGAGAGATTAACAGTGCAGTGATATGTTTACGCTAAAGTTTATTATATCTGTTATGGGGAGTGGTTTGGTTAAAAGGGGAAGGTGTAGTAGTAGGATGTTTGGATGTGTAAGGTGCGCATGCGCATGGGTGAGCACTGAAAGTTAAGAGTTCAGTAAAAGCTGCATGAATGAGCACGTCGTGTCTGGTGCGTTCTTTCTAATAACACAACAATGTCCATGATGTTTATTGTTTGTCTTATGTAGCACCTTGATCTGAAGAAACGTTGTCTCATTTCACTATGTATTTGTATATGGTTGAAATGACAATAAACTCCACTTGTAACTTGTAACATTAATGGCGAAAACAAAAATGATTGCAAGACAATTACCAGTCCGCAATACACTAATCTCTAATGTAATTCATAATATCCTGTATGGCCAATTGTACCTGTTCTCTTCACCTGATTTTCTATCATTTTTGTTGTCCTCTCCTTTCTCATGGCTGAGTAAAACTAACAAAAACATTTTTAAAGTGCTACACCTCTTTGATGAGAAAACCTAAGTTTTCAGAGGGTGAGTTGTTGAACTTGTTTAAAATGCTAAAAAAAATAAATTGTTTCCTTTCATTGTTTCCTTTATTATTATTTAGCACACTTCTGTAAAAGTAGCACCCCATGCGCTGCATATACTGCATACCCCATTTCTGGGCACCTGCTGTGAACCATAAATTGAAAGTTCACAATTCCAGACACATTAACTACCATCTGCTGTGTGAAAATTTTAATAATTAACATTAATCATAAATGTTGTCATTTCCACAACAAATACTAAAAAGTATCTGAAGTAGGTATAGGTGCTGTTTAGGCTGCTAGTAATATTTTGTCAAGACTTTTGAATTATGAAATGTTGTGACGTGTTGTGACGCACCAAATGTTTGGTGGTTTTTTCAGACTTCAATGTAAAAAAATAGGCACAAAGGCAAAAATTTGTCCACAAACATGCAGTGGGGTTAAGCAGGCGTGTGTTCATTAACTGTATTAATTTTAAAATGTGTATAATTACACATTATGTACTCGTAACAGTGCACAACTAACACGTGCACTATTATAAAAGGATACTTTCTATCCTTGATTCTGATTTGTTGAGCTACATTCTAAGCTGTTGAAAATGACTGTAAACACACCTGTGACCTTATCACATCAGTATCACTGCAACACTGCATCTCTGTGCTTTTTTACAAATATCATTACATTTTTGTTGCTGTGTTTATTTTATTAAATCTTGCAGGTATATGGAATAAACGTTTTATTAAAGCAATGAGCCCTATGAAGCAGTGGTTCACAGTTAATTTAAAAAGAACAGCTCCATGCCATGGCTAACAACACACCCTAGCTGTTGTAAATTCAATGAACACCACAACTTCACAGGGTTTACTGCTTCATTTTGATGCACAATTAATGCTAAGTAGCATGATTTGAAGTTTGGAGAGTTCTGAAGTCTGCGAACAAGAATGTTTGGAACAACACAAGGGACAAAAATAATGACAGATTTTTCATTTTTTAAGGAAATGCTGCCTTTGATGTTTGCTCTCACATGCTGAAAGCAGTATTTATAAATGCCTGTGAGAGCTGAAATAACCTGAACATCATATTTCATGAGGTATAAAGGTTGTTTGGCTGACGTCTGGGTGGCATTTAATAGTCCAGCAGACCCTGAAAACGCAAATCATCAGAGAACCAGAGATCTTTGAACATCCAGAAAACATTATAAAAGCCTAAAGGACATGTTAAAAATATAACTTGAAATAATTTTGTTACCTTTGTGGTCAAGATCTCATAAATGGTTAAGATGTCTTTAAAAGGCTGAAATTTAATGAAAATTAAACCTCATGTCATCAATGAATGTTTAGTAGAAGAGTTTTTTGACAGGGCAACATACTGTAAATTCCAAATATTTTAGAAAGACATGCAGATGTCATCTTTCAGCATGAAACATGCCTGCTGCTTACAAAACCTTGAATTTAACAATAAATATTAATAAAAATTTCAAATGTCACTGACAGCCTCTCAGGAACCCAAAACACACGGCTTATGTTGCTGTGCGCAGGAACACAGAAATACTGCGTCCCTGAGGACAGACCATTTCCTTATTTGAATCTTATAGTTTCATCTTCTCTTCCTATGCGAAAAGGGCAATAAATCTCATTAGACGTGACACGTAATCTGGCGGTATTCAAACCTTTTGATCATGAATGTGACTTTGGTCTTCAGCTCGACCGTCTTAAAAGAGACTGATTAGCCACTATCCAGAACTTTGTGTGATCTGTGACATTTCATCAACAGCCCAATACCTTTACACTTCATCTTCCTCCATCTTCAGATGATGTCAAATTCACCTTTATATGACGAAAAGTAATAAATCTACATTTAATATTCATCTACTAATACTGAAATCAAAGAGAGATTGGTTTGTGTGTTTGTGTGTGTCAGTATGTGTGTGTGTGTGTGTGGGTGTGTGTGTGACTGAGGTATCTACTGTACATTCTTGGCATTGTTAGTGTCTTAGATTTAAAAGTCTGGAACCATACAAGTCATTACTGTACAAGTAAATCATTTTACACAGGTCAGGGCAGGCAGTAAACAATCGTAATCCAAATCCAAGCAAAAGTCAAAAGGCAGGCAGCAAACAATCACAAATGGTACACTATCAAGACAAAACCAGGAAGACTTTTAGAAAGACCGCTATTTATTATTATTATAAGCAGCAATGACAGGCCCAAGCACAATAACTGGTTATAGTTCATTAATATACCTATATATATTGTGACGAGGCGCACCGGGACTATCAGCGTTGCCCTGGCAACGGATGCCCGAGCTGATCACGGGCGGACCGGGCACAGCTGCGGCGCGTCACCGCACGGCGTTAAAACGCCGCCGCCTTCCGCCAAGCAGAAGAGGGAGATGAATAAGACTGGAAGGTCGGACATTAAGAGTCGGTTCGAGAGTCTGATGAGGAGAAAGAAGGTGAGGAAGGTGAAAACTGGGTTAGGAGCGAAGTCAGGAAGTGCCGCCAACCGGAGTGACGTTGCGTGTCCCCCGCGACCGCCGAGAGCAGCGAGTGGCCGAAAGCCACAGAGAGCACGAGCCACCGCACACTCGGGTCGCCAGGAGGGACGCAACCCCGAGCACGAGCCGCACCCGCCGCACCAGCACCAGCACCCGCACCTGCACCGGCAGCCAGCCCGGCCGCCTCCCCCACGCATCTCTCACCCACCTTTGCACATATTCAATAAATCCACCCTCCGGGGTTTTCCACGAGCCTGCCTTGTTGCGTGATTCTTCACCCGTGACAATATATATATATGTATATATATACACCATTTTCACTTGTGTATATATTCACTTGCAAATGCAAATGCATAAAGGAAATGTATAAACACACATATCCCATTTTCCCATGTTACATGTCTTTAATGTTTTATGTTTTACTCATATATTAACTTGTGCACAGTTAAATGAATGTTTTAGAATTACTCAGTTAATCAAGATCACATATATCTATCTTTGGTATAAATGAATTGCATTTTAGATTTCCTAAACATTCATGTCCATTATATTTTGATAACTTTGGTTTAAATTAACATTATAAAACTCCTGAAGGTTTCCACCTTGACATCCGATCAAATTCCATATGCAAAACAGCATGTCGGAAGACAAAGAGAGCTAACTTTCCCTCCGGTGGGACAGCCTCTCATTGGATCACACACCTCTTCAGTGTGACATCCTCACAGTTTAAAGACCAGTGTAAGAGCACTTGGCCTTTTGCCTAATGACTCTCATCTTTCAAGTCATCTTCTACAGTTCTACAGGACTTTCATCAGGATGAGGATGCTGAGCTAGAAGAAGTGTTCAAGCTTTAAGCTTGTGCCAGGCTGCGGCCTTGTCTTTCCATTCATCAAAAACCTTCTATATCAAACTGGTTCTCTTTCTCATCCAGTGAAGATCAGCTGGAGTCTCGTCTAATTGCATCAGGACACATTATTTTCAATGGGAAAGACATGCAAGTATTAGAATCCTAGTAATTGAAGCATTACTTATCATTAGCCCTTTCACTGCTGGAATTTAAAAACTGATGTTTTAGTCCGTCTGATCTGCTGAACTTCATACTTTAGTCTTTACTCTGCTTCAACCTCTTGCAATGCTAAACTGTATGTGTGTTGGGTGTGTATGTTAGAGTAGTATATGTTTAGTTAATAAAGTCAATAATTATTAAAGTTTTTGTATCACACGTGATGTGGTAAATTCATGCTCATAATCTGGAGTCCCTAATCCTGGTGATCCTTGCTGCATGCTGTAACGGTGGGCCGGTAGCGTTTGTGATATAAATGACAACGGAACACGGAACTAAACAATAAACTATGTTTAATGAAAGAACTAACAAAAAAACAACACAAACACTAACCGTAAAAATAACGAGGTGACGACAGCAGTGAAACATAAAACAATCCACAACGAAGATATATGACAGGTCCAGGGCAAGATAATCCAATAGGGTAATCCAAAACTCGAAATCCAAAATCCAAAGAACAATAATCCAAATAACTGGAAAACACACAAGAGAATTAACCAACTACAAAAAACACCGAAAAACGGCAAACACCCACGATCAGAACATACAAAACCCGGAACTTAAATACACAGACTAATCATGAACGAACAGGTGATGACGATTAACAGAACCGGAAAGTGAACACAAATAATACAGGAGACAGAAACTACATGTCATAATGGGAGTCCGGCTTCGGGACATAATGTTCCCCTCCTGGTAGGCGTGTCCTCACGCCGTATAAGCGCCGTCGATTGCCAAGGGGGCATCGACAGAGGGAGACGCTAGGGCAGAGACTTGCGGAGCCAGGGTGGAGACTTGCGGACCCAGGGCGGTGACTTGAGACGCCAGAGCGGTGACTTGCTACGCCATGGACGAGTCTTTAGGATAACGGGTGCCATCACCTCGGCAGACTCTGACTGGACAGACTCTGGAGGAGCAAGCGGCATTGGCTGAGTAGACTCTGGAGTGGCGAGGGCCGTTGCCTGGGCAGGCTCTTGCATGGCTGACGCCGCTGCCAGAACACTGACTTAAGAAGCGGACGCTGCCGGGACAGATGCTTGAGAGGCGGACGCCGCCGCCGGAACGCAGACTTGAGAGGCGGACGCCACCGCCGCCGGAACAGATGCTTGGGAGACGGAAGACCCTGAACCCAATGGGGACCCAGACAGGCTAGCTCGCAGGTCAGCGAGCTCCGTTGCCACAGCTTCCAGGAAGGCCAGGGGATCTGAGAAGCCACCTGCCAGCACCGGTTCCTCCTGGACCAGAGCGCAGGAAGCAGCCACCTCCTCCACCATTGAGACTGGCTCTTACCTCGAATGGGCTTCTCCAGCTCTGGCTCCGGGGTGCTCCATTCCCTGACCCTGACTGGCTCCGACCGAAAGTCCCCGACGGGTCTGGACTCAAACTCCGCCTCCCCCAGTTGGAGGTTGGAGCATGCCGCTCTCAAAGCAAAATTTATATATCCCATAATCGTCCATGTGTGATCGGGCAGGGGAACGACATTCTTAAAGGCAGGGTCCAACCCTAACCTAAAAATAGACATAATGGCGTGGTCCTCCAAAGGGAGATCGTACACCTTGGCCCAAAAATCCTGAACGTAGTAATCGATTAATCTTCCGTTCTGACACGGCCAGGAAGCCATAATTCAAAACAAAAACAAAATCCCCAAAAAAACAGAAAAAAAAAAACCACTGCAGTGCTGTCGTCTGTGTGGTTGGTGTTTCTGTAACGGTGGGCCGGTAGTGTTTGTGATATAAATGACAACGGAACACGGAACTAAACAATAAACAGTGTTTAATGAAAGAACAAACAAAAAACAACACAAACACTAACCGTAAAAATAACGAGGTGACGACAAGTGCAAAAACAGCAGTGAAACATAAAACAATCCACAACGAATATACACAACAGGTCCAGGGCAACATTATCCAATAGGGTAATCCAAAACTCGAAATCCAATAATCCAAATAACCGGAGAACACACAAGAGAATTAACCAACTACAAAAACCACCATACAACGCCAAACACCCACGATCAGAACATACAAAACACGGAACTTAAATACACAGAATAATCATGAACGAACAGGTGATGACGATTAACAGAACCAGGAAGTGAACACAGATAACACAGGAGACACAAAACTACATTTCATAATGGGAGTCCGGCATCCCAGCATAGCGTAGGCTTCGTGACACATGCTCTATAAGAGTGTTAAATTAATGTATCACATTGATTAGGATTTGCCCAAATCATTTACTGGTCCTAATCAATTATTAATATTTCCCTTTTTAAATAATATTTGTTTTTTGTTGGCGAAAAGATGTATCAACATTAATTTTGAGCAAACTTGTTCATAAATAAAACTGTCAGGTCTGATTTTGTGACAGTTGTCAGACACAGAGGAATGTTACAAACAGAGATGGTGACAAAAGCATAATGTTACTAATTGTAGCTATAGCATCACACTGTTTTGAGAAGTCAGGGAACAAAAATGTCCCCACCACTGGATAAAGTCCGCATCCTGCTTACTACAGGACCTTGGAGAATGAAATGAAAAAATGAAATGACTTAGTGTGGAGCCAATATATCTGTTCTTATAAGAAATGTCCCTGGTTCCGGTTTACCTAGTTAATACAGCCTAACAATCCCTTAAGGGATTTGAGTAATAAATCCATAGGACTGTGTGTAGGCTAGATTAAAAAGGGTGGGTCTTGAATCTAGATTTAAACAGACATAATATATCTGCCTCGTGGACAACACTGTTAAGACTGTTCCAGAGTATGGGCACTTAGTATGAAAAGGATCTATCACCCAGGCTTGATTTTGATATTCTGGGTATAATCAACTGGCCAGAATTTTTAGACCACAATAAATGTGATGACTGTAATAAGAGAGGAGCTCGCTCAAGTACTGTTAAGAGTTAAGCCATTGTCAGAGTTAAAACCATTCGGGGCTTTGTTGGTAATCAGCACAATTTTGGCGTTTATATGTGTTGACAGAACCAGACTAATATGGTCATACTTGTTCATTCACATAAGACCTCTGACTGCTGCATTTCGAACCAGCTAAAGTTTTTGAGGTAAACCTGCATGGCCATGCAAGTGAGCACCGCAATGAAGTCCTGATGTTGTAAATGCATGAACTACCGGTGTTTGACACAGAGCATGTGTTGTAGTTTTGACATATTTTTAAAAACTGCACTACAAATATTGGAAATGTAATTTTCAAAGAATAAATTGCTATCAAGAAGGACACCCAGATTCTTAGCTGATGAAGCAGGCTTTATAAAGTATCCATCAAGAGAAAGACAGTGTTCTAAGTTGTTCCATGTGGAAGATCTTGGTCCAATAAATAAAATTTATGTTTGTCTAAATTTAGTGGTAGAAAGTTGTTAGTCAAGATATGATAAAAAGCACTATACAAATAAATAATAAATAAATTTAACTTATGTTTATTCCTGGTATTTTGGTGATCGTGCAAGATAATTTGAAATGTAAGAAACTAGTAAACATTATGTAACTGAAAACGCTAACAACATTGCCACATAATAAGTGCTGAGAGATTCGCTCTCTCGTTTATCGCCATTGCTGGTTTGAACACAGTTTGAATTTAGCAGGTGATTTAAATCGTACCAGTACAGGTCCATTTATGACAACATAATTTCAAGCCTATTTAAGAGAATGGTGTGGTCAATAGTGTCAAAGCCTGCACTAAGGTCAAAGAGAAGAGAGACGCAGCCTCGATCAGCCAACAACAGCAAATTTGACACAGAGCAGTCTCTGTACTATGACATGGTCCAAATCCAGACTACTTTTTAGGAAAGAACATATCTGTTAGGACACCACTTTTCAGGTACTTTGGAAAATAAAGGTACATTTTTGCTGGCTCTGTAATTTACTACTTCTCTGGGATCAAGCTGTTTTAGATAAGAAGTCTTATAACAGTGAGATGTTATTAATTGCTCTGTTATATTGTGGCTGTTACATAGCCAAGCTCCCGCAACAGCGAGGAGCACAAGGACTTTTATTTTGATGTTTAGTTTTGTCACTTGCTTATGATGTCACTACTGTTTTATGTCACTTCCTGGTTTTGTCTGATTGTTTGCACCTGTGTCTAGTTCATTTCTCTGTGTATTTAAGTTGCTGGTTTTCTTTTTTCGTTGTGGGTTATTGTTTAGGAGTCGTTGAGTTTTTGGTATTGTTCGAGGTCTTTATTGTTATCACGTCTTGCCTGGTTTTTTGGATTTCTGCTCATTTATTGGATTACCCCTTTTGGATTTGTTCGCTCTGGCCAGCTATATATGTTCATCGTCTGGGTTTGTCTTTTGTATTTTTCACTACTCACTGCTGTTCGCGTATGTTGTCGTTCTTTTGTTTTACGGTTGATGTTTGTTAAATGTTTCATTAAATATCCTTTGTTTTAGTTCCGTGTTTTGCTCCGTCATTTTACTCAAACACAACCGTTCAACCCCACCGTAACAGCGGCTTTAATAATGTGGGAATTTGTGGCCAGTCCGTTTGCTCCCACCACACAGTTTTACAACAAAAACCATGGTTGAAGTACGGTTGCTGAAGCAAAACCATAGTTAATTTGTGGTTACCATGTTTTTTTTTTTTTTAAACTGTAGTAAAACCAAGGTTAATTTAGGTATTGGTCATCACTCGTGCTGCCTATACATTTTGTTAATATTTATTAAAACAACTACAGCAGGTATCAATTTTCCCCTACAGCATTAGACCGAAGGACAAAAATATATACACATATAAGAATAAAGTTTAACAGTATATACATTAAAATTATAATTGCAGATATGGCCCATTACCCTATTTACTTGTATGTGTGAGAGAGAGGGTTGTAGGCGATAGTAGGATTGGGTGGTATTTCGTTTGTAAGTTCTGAGAGGTTTTTGTAAGAGGGTTTGAAATGTGGTCAGACAGAGGTACTAAAGTAAGAAAAGTGCAGAAGTCTGTTGAGAATCAGTTTGCTAGCAGGGCAAACAATCAGCCACATGAAGTCTTCAGTCATCAGTGAGGAGAAACTGGACTATGATCTGTCATTGACCACACGTGAAGAAAAATTCACCCCAAGACTGCAACAACTGCATATTGTGCCTTTTAAAGTGTGAGTTTGACCCATTGTAATGTGGTTGAAAACTAGCCCAGATTTAAACTCTGGTCTCAACCACTTTCAGCATCTGCTGGAGATACCAAGACCACATTTACACATAGCTGGGTATTTAGAGAAACGAATATTTCCTCCCCTCCGTTTTCAATAATAACATTGTGCACACAACATCGTTTTCAAAACTTGTCATTTATATCAACCCGCATAAATACGCCGTTGAGCGCCATAACTATGCCAAACCTATGGGCGGCAGTATAGGGAAAAGAAAAAAGCCATGCAAGCCAATCAAAATCCTCAGAATCGACACCAACGAATAACACGAGCGATTTCCTGTTCCTTTCAAAACAGCAAACATGGCGCGAGGTTCGTTTGTGTGGACAGACAGCGAAGTTGAGTTACTGCAGTAACTCAGAAAGCTGCAGTAAAAATGCTGACCTCCGTGCACTCCTTCGCCTCTGCTCCTCCATATAGTAGAGCAGTTGTTGCAAATGCAAACAGGCCAAAAGCGTTTGCACAAAAGTAAAAATTAGTAGCACCTTAACAGCAT
>JAZGTI010020322.1:328-10658 GCA_036877585.1 Botia kubotai | reverse complement strand
GTTATGGGAAATGTAGTCCGTAGCGGTTAATACTCGGGAGATGGCTCTCGCTGTGTACGCGCCGGAGAGGAGGCTGGAGCCTCCACCGTAACACAACCCTACAGGTGGTGTTTTTTTTATCACCTGTGTACTTAAGCAAGACACACACACACACACACACACACACACACACTTACTTAACGGGGACATTCCATATACTTCTACAGTTTTTTTACACAGCTAGTTATATATATATATATATCCTAACACTAACCCACACACTCTAACCCTAACAGAAAACTTGCTGCATTTTTACAATATGCAAATAACTTTTTACTATATTTTACTCAATTTACTATATTTTTATAGTGTTTTATAAATAAAGAGCTCCCCAAAAGCAGGCTTTACTCAGATTTGTCAGGTTTTGCTGATCTCTGGGTATACATTTGTCTCCAATACATGGTTAAGTGAACACACACACACGGGGGATTATGCCTTCAAGGAAAATATTCTCTCCACACTGTAATTAACTTCTGATAAAGTTAAATCAGCTCAACGACGCGATATGAATGCACCCCTGCGTCCACCGTCAGCCGACCTCTCAAAAACCTCCCAAACACAAGTTATCAGATGTTTGTCAGAACTAGTGCTTCATTTCCAAACAGAGGGGAGAGAACAGAGAAGACTGGTGTGGAAATCCAGAATGGAAATAAATCCAGAGCTGGTGTTTATGAACTGGATATGGAGCTTTAGCAGCAGCTGTTAATTTTCAGAGTCTGGAGCAGGACACAGTCTGGCTAAACCTAAATGTTAATAAACATCTGTTTGTGTAGATCGACTTTTGTCAACACGACCAGACGCCTGAACTGTTTCTCTGATCACTTTCTATCATGACTAAAAAAAGAAATCTGCCATTTGATCGCAACTCTTGCAAAATAACTGGAAGGATGTGACAATATTTTAATGATTGGTTTGGCTCTGTAGTTTAACGACATCACAGACACTGGAAAAATATGGCTTCTGGCTTTTCAGTGTTTTATGGGAAAGTTCTGACAGGCAGATTAAGTCGTAGGAACGGAATTTGAAAAACAAGAGCACAACAACAGAAAACTGAAGACCAGCGTCAGACACTGACTAGCTTCACCAGCTGTGCATGTGACTGTTCCAACACAATTCTTACAGAAAAACAAGCCAAGAAAGATTCACCACACATAAATTAGAGGTAACCAGAAATGCTCACACACACAGTCTAACATTCGGAAAACTGTGTTTAAAACAGTGAAATAAACAAAAATCTTGAAAATTTGTACTTGGAAATTGTAATTGTACAAAACTGGTGTGTAATTTCTGCATGATTAGTAACACAACGGAACCTCAACAGAATCTGTTTTATAAAGGAAAGGACGAGAATGCAATGCAATGAGGAAAAAATATGCGACAAAAAATCTTTGCTAGTCTGCTTTTGCAAGATATTCTAGCTTGCCAAATTAAGCCACCGATCAGACATTTCAGGGAAATCTTCATCAGAAAAGGAGGAATTCCAGGAATCCTGATAGCACTGCCAAATCCACGCACATCCAGACTGATGACAAATGATGGCCAGCCGGTCCGATTTGTTCTGTGCAAACACAGCAGAATTCCTGAGCAGGCTTTCATTCCTCACTGGAGAAACAAATCTCTCCCGGATAAAAATAACAACTGATAACCCCAATCATGTACTTTTTTTTTAAATTACACAAATTTAAAGCATGCGGCTAGCTGACTTTTGCATCCTTGTGCAAAAACATCTAAAATCTCAAATCAATGTATTTTTCCCTTTAATTTACAGGCAGCTGTGTATTGAACAGAATAATGTACAGCTATTATCACACAAAAAAACGTGTTAACAAATAGCCTTTAGGTCATGACATGTGATGTTTGTGTTTGGAACAGGATGTGAACACAATGAGAACTGAAGATGAAGAAAAAACCTAGACAATAAGCAACATTCCTGAGCGCTGTCATTCAGATAACACATCAACCTAAGAGACATCTTTAACATCTGTGCTTATTTAAAAAAAGATCCATTTCAATCATGTGTTAGTTGTAACTGTAACTGTAGCTTTTATTTCTACTACATTAATAAGGATTACGATTAATGGTGATGCACTTAATCAATCACAAAATATGTCAATGAGTGGTAGGGTTCAGAGCGATCCCAAAAGCCACGCCTCTTCCAAAAAATGCGCAGAGGTATGCAAATAAAAGGTCGTCTACCCTGCCTGTAAAGCATTCAATTTTGGAGCATTGTAACCAATTACAAACATGATCAATGTACACAGAAATGTAAATTCTTAAATATTCATGCGGCAGTTTACTGATTACAACAACAAAAACCTGTTGTTAAGCTTCAGCTCTGAATGAGCTTTCTGTGAGTGAAACATTTGTGTTCATTTCTTTGCCCTTTGACCCCATCCGTTCCTTTCAGGAATTTATTATTCACATTTTACATTCACCGGATTATGGGATTTTCATCTCCTCGTAGATTCATTTCAGGGACACAAAAGTGCAATTTAATATGCGTCCGCAGCGTAAAATCTGCAGTAAAATAACAACACACGGCTGACAGAGACGTTTGGTTAGACAGGCGTTACATCCCGAGTTTCGTTTTATAGTCAAAACAAACCACGTCTGCGCTTTTGTCTCACATGAACATCAAAACAACCTTGTAACACGCCACATTTACACTCGAACAAAAGCAAAACAAGAACCAATGAGCGCTCAACAGCCATTTTTGCAAGCCTTCATCTACTGGTGCTTTGTTTACCAAACATTTCTCCACTTGGAACATTAAAAATGTGTGTCACTACACGTCAATAATAAATAAACAGGAAAACTCACAACTGAAAGCTCATGTTATGTTTCACCTCCACAGGGAGTTAAAGCGTGTGTGTAATTGTTGACATACTGAAGCTTTTAATCCGATTACAGAATTCCCTGCTGGATGTTTGCACTCATTCTGAGCCGAGCGCTTGGAGAGGATCTCCAGACCTGTGGCATGCTGCCATGCACCATTCTGTGCTCCGGACAGAAGAGAGTGTAGACTGGTGGAAGAGTGAGTCTCCCAAACCAGATATGAGGACTCCAGAGATCCTGAGACCCTGCATCTCTGTTAATTCCTCCTTCATACGCAACATTAAAGTCACCATGAACTCTAAATTAATGCTGTTATTTTTTATGTAATAGTGCAGTGCTTATTATAAATTATTATTCCGTGCACATCATTATTTTTTCAATCCATGTGCCCTCATAATCTTTAATCAAAATCTGAAAATGTACTTGCCCTCTGAAAGAGTAGACCTTCTCTGATGACATCAGTCTGATGACTTGGGCGGAGCCACAGACATTAACCACTCCCCTCCTTTAAACCAATGAAGTCTCACTATAGGTGGTCTGTAGTTACACCTGCCACGGCTACATAATTTACTATATTATTTGTTTCTTTATAGACAAAACACACATCACTAGCTAAGAAACACTAGCTGGTTAAGTTGTCTTTCTCAGACGCAAGGCTTAGAGCACTTAAAGATCAAAACACTTCACAGACATTCAAACATCTTGCATAAGTGGAAACATTAAGTCTCAAGAGCATTAAAAACAAAGTGTGGCCCTTACCGGCCGGGCGGAAGGGACCAGATGTTTATTACTGTGGCCTTGTGGGTTATTGTGCTGGTACAGGTGGCTGATGTTATCACCAAAAACCAGCGTTACTCATGCTGACATCCTGAGGATAAATGTGATTGGCTGAAGCTTTCAATTTTTTTGTGTGTGGTTGTGTGTGTGTAGTGCAGAAATTATATTCGCTTTTTGCACACTGTCAGAAAGTTGGATCACAGCCGTGGCATATGCAGTATTCAGCTCCTTTCTCTGTGACAATAAAACGCAAATCTGATTCATTTATTTTAATTTTGGGAAATCTTCAGTTCATTTTTAACACTACACGCTACATACATTTGATTAAAACAGATGCTTTACGTATTAAAATACCTCATCTCCATTAGTTGGAATACTCGATTCTGATTGGTCAATCATGGCATTCTACAGTTGAATATTTTTGTTATGATAATAGCTAAATTTTTTCATTTACAGTTTCCTATGTACACAGCTTGCTTCATGTCTTTCGTATCAAACCGCAGTATAAAATAATTTAAACTCAAAACACAATTTCAAATATCTACTGGTCAAATAAATGGACATGAATGTTTGATTTGAAATGAAAATCAAACATTATTGTGTTATTATTGAATTACACAAGTTAATAATTGTGTTATTATTGAAATTAACGTTCAGAATTGTCTTTTACGAAGTTGTTTATTATTACAAAAAGAGTTTGTGGCCTAATGTGAACCAGGTTAATTAGAATATAGGACAACTAAAAAGAGAAACGTTTAAGTGGAATAAAAACAATGTGTTGTCTCATAAGAGCAGCTGACTACAGCGCCATCTAGTGTCACATAACAATACAGCGTGAGAAGCGCTTTATGATAATCACTCGTTAATTAACAGCGATATTATTTTAATAAACAAACAAGCCTGTTTGTTCATGTTAAGTTTAATCGTCTGGGTCTTAACACCTCAGAGTTAAAGATACTGGTAACTGCAACTGTCATTTACACATTACCGAGAATTAACAAGGAGACTTGAAAGATTTACGAACTAGAAAACAACGTTCAAGCAAAAGCGTTTAACAGCGTTCTGTAGCTTTTTTATTTATTCTGCTTTGTGTCTGATTGAAATAACTTCACATACGTGCTCTGAATGGTGGTCAATCTCTTTATCCCCAAAAGTATTATGTGAAACCATTATGAAAACGCTAACAGGGAATGTTTTCAGGACATTGGTTAACGTTCTGTAAGGTCCTCTCAAAGTTCTTTTATCCTGTTCTCATAACATTCAAAATAAATTGTTTAACATTTTTGTAACTTAATGGAAACGTACCTAAAAACAACCTAAAATTGTCAGCTGGGATATTAAACAAAACACTGCAACACTTAGTCTCCATTAGAGGAAACACCAGCTTGTAGGTTTGTGGGCCACAAGCCCCCCACATCACCACAGAGTCTTTGCTTTTTGTCTCTCTCAAAAGCGGAGCAACAAAACCACATAGAAACACTCCCACAGACAACAACCAGAAAAACAGCCTTCTTTGTGTATTCCTATCTCAAATCTCAGCGGTCTCCCCGAGTCTCTGAATAAACACTGAAACTCTCAGAAACGCTTTTCCTAAAGCTCAGGTCACTTGACGGTCAGTCCTGCATTGGGCTTTAAATGTGGCCCAGTTTCAGCCTCAGTGTGACTCCTCTGGGCCACAACACTAAACTGACCCACTCCACATTCTGTTCACTATGTGAAGCCAGTGTGAACCAGAGACACAGGTCGTCCAAACTCTCCTTCAGGCTTAAAGAAAGCTGTTTTATTTAACTGTCATGGACCTGGTTTGAGAAATAGGTCAAGAACACGGGCTTACAATGGTACCTCTTCTACATACACATACCTGTAAACCGGTTGCATGCTCCTAAACTTTAGATCTAGATTCAGCTGTATAATGCGCTTCAGTTCTAGAGGGCATGAGAGATACATGAGAACAGCAAATCAGCCACATCAACCACCAGAACCACCTCACCCTACAGCTGCAGTGATAAGAAATATTATCTTGCTTATTTCTGTTAGTTCGGATCCAAAGAACCTGTAACTGCAGAAGCTGCACCAATTAATATCAAAAAGGTAATTTAACCTACATAATATAGATCAATACTAATATAGATCTTTTAGTGTCGTTTTAGCACCCTGCAGTACACACTGTTCATGCATTATTGCATTACTGTGGAGGTTACAGACTTCATTGTTCAACTGTCTGTGGCAGTAACTGCATTGTACCTCACAATAAACATGTTTACAGTTTTAACTTTTAACTGATTCCCTTCAAACTGTTGGGCCAAATGTTGCCTGACATTTCACAAAAACAAATCTTAGTTTGCGCTGCTTTTTAAAACCCTGAGAAAGCAACACACATTTTCTTTGCGTTCTGACTACATTTTAGAATGAAACAACAACAGTTATTTCAACAGAAATAACAAAGGAAAGAATGTAATCAGTTCCAGGATTCCCACGTCAGATGGTCTCATGAAAGGCGGCCGGACAGCTCGGTGGCAACAAAGCCATCAAGACGACATTCTGGACGCGCCATTGTGGAGCAGAAGCGCCGCATACAATGACATGCATTCGGAAAGCAAAACAAATGAGGCCAAACCAAGCTTGTTGTAATTAGAACAATGAGCGAGCTGAGCCGCCGCATCGCTCTGGAATTTCACATCGATGTCTGTCAAAACAGGCTGAGCAGAAACCGAGGCGATCGATACTAACAATCTAAGCTGCACACAACACCTCATGAGCAGATAAAACACGGACCAGCAGAATTTATAAAACAGACACTCAGCACATCTGCAGTGTGAAGGCAATCCTCAGCTAATCATCTCTCATCACTCCAAAACAGCAAAAGCATAACGTGTTTTCTATGGTTCAATATTTCCTCCTATGCCAGTTTCATGTGCAGAAAACTGTATATAAGCCATTTTTCTCCTATATAGTTTTTTTCCTCCCAAAATATGGGAATTTCAACACTGTTGCGTTTACATGCCTTCTATATTCAAGGCATGTCTTTTCGTTAGTGCAAACTGTAGCAACCAACCTGAGAAACCAAGACCTTCAAGAAACAGAGGTCAGCATGAAGCTCACCAGCTCATCACCCTGTCTGAAAACACACACACAAACACAGCTGAGTCACATAGAACCAACTTTCTGAATGTGTTTCACAAATGTAATGTTCATGCTAGCGTTTATATCATCCTGGGAAAAACCTCTAGCTTTAGTTCCTCCCTTCCTCTCAGAAATGATCCCACACATCCTCTGCTTATTTCCACTGGGGAAGCGTTTTAAGATGGGAAACAATACACCTGCATCTGGCTGAATTAGAAACAGGGACAGTGATCTGTTTTATCATTTGATCTTCCCTTAAAGTATAAAGCAGGTGATCTCCATCTGTTCTCGGTGGATTATGACTTCTCTCTCTCCTTCCTGCAGCACCAGTGTGATTTAACACAGGACTGAGCGGGTGCAGGTCAGCATTATGTGGTTAATAATTATGAAGCTTCATTTGGCCAATCTCCACGCACAACATCACATGAAGCGTTCAACAAGCGACCCAAGAAGCACGATAAACAATATTTATGAGGACAAAAGGAGAAGAGTGAAAACCTTGTTGTGATTTAAGTCTGGTACAAAAGATCACACTTCTTTAAAGAAGAGATCACAGCTCAAGAAAAGCCCGTTTCTGAAGAACAATTTCATAACCATGTGATGGGTCATGCAGGCGCCGTGTGTCACATGACCACAGTGAGGTTCCTGCATTGGTAACTATAACAGAAGCGCATGTTAAGTAATGTTCTGAAAGCGTTCCTTATAAGATTGAAATAAACAGGCAGTTCCCTCACAATGAAAAAGATAAACATAAATCTGCTTTAATTTTGCACTTATTATTAATATTATTCTCATACTATCTATTCATACCCCATATATGACTGTATAACATGCATAATATCACCTGTGTTTCTCCTACCTTGTTTTCTCTGTGTCTGTGTGTCTGTCTGTGTGTCTGTCTATGTGTGCTGTGTACTCGGCCTAAATATATCATACATTTAAAGCTGCTTTGTAACAATGACATTTTGTAAAAAGCGCTATATAAATAAAGTTGACTTGAATTGATTTGATAAATCTGCAATGTTTATATGTTAAAATGTGCTTCCTCCTACCACTAACAAAAAGCAGACAATCCATTACCATGGACTTGCTTACAAATAAATTCTCGTTCCCTCAACGGGACAGTGGTTATCTAGGGATCATGGTCCAAACTGAGATGAATGCTGTTGGTTTCCTCATCAGGGTTTATTTGACCATATTGAGCGCCTGTTGTACAAGTCGTTGAGTGGAACAAGCCCTGCAGGTGAGAGAGGCGGAGTTACGCGAGAGGATGGACCTCTAGCGGGAGTAACAGAATTTCTTGAAGTTGAGCTAAAGAGCCAGTCAGTGGGTCATAACTAAACTAAAGGATACCTTTATGTCTGAAGTAGAAGATGACCACAGGTGGAAAAGTCAATGAAGACGTTCTAAAGCGGCGCCTAAATCAAATTTCGATCACGTCGGCTAACTGAAGATGTGTGGCAAGCACTCGCGATTTTAAAAAAGAAAAATAGATCTAGAAGGGCGGATGTTTCAGGAGAAATGGAAAGAGAAGTATTTCTTCTGTGAGGTCAACGGCAAGCCGGTATGTTTAATCTGCTCACAAGCCGTGGCTGTGCAAAAAGAGTACAACATTAAACGGCACTATGACATACACACAGAAAAATATGATAAGCTACGAACAGAAAAAGCTAATGATTTAGCATCAGCTTTGAAAAAAAAGCAAGCAATGTTCACAAAAAGAGCAGGGACCGATGAAGCTGTTTTTTTTTGTTTTTTTTTCAGATTAATTTGTAATTTGGTGCACTATGATAAAAAAAAAAAAAAGGAGATTCGGCCCGCACATGGTCACATTCCTCCCTAAAATGAGTTTGACACCCCTGATGTAGAACTTGACAAGAAGGAACAAGCAAAAAAAAACATGTTTACAATATATTTTTGTCCTGGGGTAAATTCAAAAAGGGTTTTAAGGATAAAGGGCAAATTTAGCACCTGAATACACTTACGACTGGTTAAAAAAAACAGGTCGCTTAAAAAAAACAGCAGGTGACAAACTCCACAAGTGTTTAAACCTGATGAAAGTGTTTCTGTCCATTATACAGTTGACAAAAAAAAACTGTGAAAAACTGTTTGACTCAGACAGGGTCATATAAAGACCTGTGAAATTTCCATTTCAATTGACCTGAAGGAAAATAATTAAATGAGCTGACCTACTTCCTGTCAACCTGCAAACTGTTTGTCTGGATCACAAAAAAAACGCTTCTTTGACGTTAAGAGTCTCCCCGGTCACTTTCTTGTCTTTTTTCAGTTCTACTCCCTCCAACACAGTACAATACAGACAAACACATGCGTCACTTCGACTGCTACTCTGGCACCCCTGCAGATATAAACGGTCCAATTGCAAAATCACAGAATCTTAGACAAACAAAGAGTGAATAACTATAAATATCAAATATCAAAGACACAGTGAACTCGCCACAAAAAAAACCCCCGAAGATTTCTGTACAAAACAAACCAAACAACACGTGCAAAAAGTCATCGACTTCCAAATCTTTCGCTTTAATAATTTCAGACATGAATTGACCGATTTGACTAAAAAACTGACGAAACCACCAGAGAGAAATTTGCAAACAAATCGACCCAATATTCCCTCAGGCCTCGCTGAACTTCTGACTGCTGTTTTCAGTGAATCTGGTTTCCTAGTATGTGCATCTACTGTAAATTTTCCATTTCCAAGTTCACCAGGTTCTCAAAGTGCTGCTGTCACTGGTTCAAGTTTTTGTTTTTCACAGGTGTTATGTGACATCTTCGAGGCCCTCAGGTGTGGTGCTGCCTGAGGTGAACGAATTTATGCATGTCTTTAAAGGTCACTGCTCAGAAAGAACACAACAGCAGAATGTTCAGACCAACAGAGCTGACAAAAACAAAAACTTGAAGCTCTATTATGTTTCTGTTGTAAAGCTGAATTATATTCTTGCTGTTTTAAAGTGCCACATTGCAGCTAGATTTTAATTTAATAACTGGCAACACTAAGTAATAAATAAGTATTTGGCAACGCACCATTGTTTTCATGAGTGTTAATGAAGGACTGACGTGCTCAGGCAAAGCCAAGTGGCCACCACATTCTTGATATGAACCTAATACATAAACCAAACCTTAATGACGTTAAGCCATCTAAATACGTGAAACTAAGTACATCGAAAATTGGTTGCCTGACACAACAGTCAATTGTACAGTTTAATGGCCATTATACAGAAATATCTGATCGCAAAACACCACAGTTAACCAATTAGAATCAAGTATCCCAGAATGCAATGTGACAACCTATAATGCTTGTTTATGTTATTTGTTATGCTATAATGAATATTATACCATATAATTTAAAGTTCCAAACAGTATTGGTATGTCAGCACACTGTGACCATCTAATGACACAGCCACAAACCTAAAAGCTCCATCAAACACTCAATTTCTGTCTGTCTCTCTCTCCGAGCCATTGATTTGTTAGTGTCCTGGGATTTGCATGCAGTGTACTAGTAATCCCATCTGCACAAATGATGACCATTTGTCTGGCTGTA
>JAZGTI010020321.1:0-10658 GCA_036877585.1 Botia kubotai | reverse complement strand
TGATTGCTCTTATGAATGACAAATATCAGCACTCGAGGGTGCACAGACTGCGACCTGACTGTCTTGTTGCTGTTAAAAACCATATAATCATTTCATGAAAGAAGAAACGGTTATATTTAGTTTTTTTAGACAAATTACTTGATCTGACACCATCAGCTACATCAGCTTCCTTTTTTGGAAATACAACTGTTGATGACTTTGCAATGCAAATATAAACTGTCACTGACTTTTGCCACATACAAACCCACCATGTTATCACCAAACTCAGGGCTGGGTGTGCCTTATACACATATTTTCCTCTTGTGCAATTTGAATCATTTTTTGCAGTGAAGATAACTTAGTAATTATCACACCGAGGTCGCTAGTTAACACTGGTTAACCGTACACTTAACCCCATGTTGCTTGATGGTTCCCATAGTAGGTGCAATAGGTAACAATAGGTGCCACAGTTGTTTGGTAACCAACATGCTTCAAAATATGTTCTTTTGTGATCTGCAGAAGTGATATAGGTTTGTAATGACATGAGAATGAATTAATGATGAAAGGATTTTGAAGAGAAGGTGCAGTTGTTTATTGATAGACTTCGATATTTTGTGCTGCCTAAAATTGTAAAAGTATTTATTAGCGGTAGGGTTAGACTTCGCCTGGCTAGCACCCTTAATTGTTTGCTTGTAGATGGGTCACAGATAGGACAATGGTTTGAAATGTCAAAATAAAGTGTATGCCATGCAGTCTTGAACAGATCTCTTTTAGAATGGTATCTTGACTAAAATATGGCATCCTCAGCTATGTTAGTCCCGCTTGGGTTGTTGCATATGAGACCCTCCAGCACTGGCTTCCGGACCGAGTCGAGAAGCGAGCCCGGCGCCTTTGTGTACACCGGGTGGTCACCTTACAGCCATGTACACCGAGGTGCCACGTTACAGCCTCTATCACTTTACATCATACAAGAAATGACCAGAACACTTGTGAAAGTGAGAGTTGGGCAATAACAGACTGGTGGGCTCATCATATATAAAGCAATGAAGTCAAAAGCATCAGAGCAGCATCAGAGCTTCTGAGAGATTCATGATGGGGTGGAGAGAGAAACTGCTGCTTTGTTCATTCTTTGTGTCAGTCTACCTGCTTCCACAGGCTACATGCGGTGAGATTAATATCACTTTGATTGTTCTCTCTTCTGATTAAAAAAGGAAGATTGTATGACAGTTCATGCGAGTGCTTTGATCTTTTGATGGTGATTTAGGTCCAGTGAATGCAGACATCTCCGTTTTAAATGGTGAAAGTTCTGCTCCTTTCGCGGTGGGTTCGACACGCAACATGTACAACAGACACACATTTTATTTGTTCTTATTTAACTCCGTATAGTGTCGTAATGTGATACGCATGCAGAATTTGTGCATGGGCAAATACAGTCTGTATTATTTGGTATACACATAATTCTAATTAACATAACATAAAACTGTGTCTTAAAACGTTTTAATGAAGTCCTAGTTTTTCTAGTTGCAGGAGAGATGTAATTGGAAAAGGACAGGTTGCATTTCTTTAAAATTGTTAGTCTGCAACAGTGCAAAATTTCAGTTTAAATGAGGTCATCCATTTTAGTCTGAAGTGAGGGGCATTACATATTTTAGGCACTCGGGAATCTTCTAATAAGAAAACAAAGAGCTGCAGAGGTAAGACCATTTTGAAAGTTTTCACATATTAATATTACTTATATTAATCAAATGTACATATATGACATGTTAACACATTTGTGCCTTTCTCATGATCTTTCTGTCTACGAAGGACTGTTCAGGTACGTGAATTTTATATAGTTACTTATTTTTCATAGTTAGGAAAAAATTGAGCTGGCCAGCACTGAGGAGACAAAGTTTGAACTGGCCCCCAGTTGCCGAAGCAATGCGCAAGTCATAAGCAAACATTATCGGAATGAAACATTTTAGTAGCAATTATAATAATATTATCCTAACCTTTAACTTAAAACTAACAGTATTGACACTCAGACCGTCTTCTTTCTGTTACGTCTGTGCAAATGAAGTTGCTTGCAAGCCAGAGAACAAAAAGGGTGACATCAAACGTAGAGTAGGGATCATTTGGGGTACTTATGGGTACAGTCTGGGGATAATTTTTGAGGCAGTTACAGTTTAGTCTACTGGAGTAAGGCGTAAAAGCAGAGACTTTACGTGACACAAAATGCAACACAAAACAGCAGGTTGTTGCTTATTTCCTTTGTTTTTGCCTTTTTGTTTTGTGAAACTTGAGAGGCAGAATATTAGGAACTGATCTCCATTCCACGAAAATACTTAAGAATCCACAGAGGAGAAGAAAGTTCTCCCAATGTGGAACATGTAAATAATGACAAAATGTTGGGTAAACTATCCCTTGAACCAGTTTAGACTCACCATACATACTGAGACTTGATTCTGGTACTAGTATGAGGTAAACATACTAGTACCGGTGTATTTAATTATGTTTAGACACTATGATTCAGTCTCCTTTCGCTTCTCTAGGTCTTCAAAATGATCTTGAGCAGATGAAGATTAAATGTCGGGATTCTTATAAAGTAGCAAAGGATAATATTGATGGTATGTCACTTCTATGTCACCTTTTCTTACACCTAAAAGTCAATTCAATTATATAAACTTATAAAGGAATGTATGTTTTAAGC
The DNA here is from genome assembly GCA_036877585.1 of Botia kubotai. Classification (NCBI taxonomy): domain Eukaryota; kingdom Metazoa; phylum Chordata; class Actinopteri; order Cypriniformes; family Botiidae; genus Botia; species Botia kubotai. Next base: position 7,990 of record JAZGTI010020321.1, on the reverse strand, counting down.
TAATTACGTAATGTATTTATCACAGTGTTTCATGTTGGTGGTTATGTTCGCAGGTCTTAAAACCCAGCTAGATGATCTATTTAAACAGCTTGATACCACTAATAGTCCAGCCAAGGATGGTATGTAGAAAGCGATACTGATAATACATAATGATCATTATAATTCCTATTATTTTTATTTATTTAATGTGATTTGACTAAATGACACCAAGATGCTTTTTGAGATCCCAGCTAACCGTTCTCAGAATATTGGCTAATGTTCTCTAAAAGTTCTTTCAAAGTTAATACAATAAAAAAATTGACATTTTAAATGGACTGAACTTTCGAAATTAAATTTTTATCGTTTTTGTTACTTAATGTAAGTGTTTGGGAAACGTCCTTACAACCAAATATTGTTAGCTGCGGTCTTTTAAGTCTGGTCCTTTTAGTGAAGTATTTGCAAAAACACAGAATGTACACTGATCCAAACTGGATGATACTGTCCACACACCGGTTTAATTTACACTTGCGTCCTTCTGTGCAGTCTTACGCATTCTGCAGAAGATCGTCGACCTGCAGGAGCTGGATGTGAAAATCAACACAGAGAGAGATGACACCAAAACCGCAAGTACGTACCATCACTCTGCTTCATAGCTTGAAAGCTTACTGTGAATATTCATCCTATACTAATCCTATACTTATTCTATACTAAAAACTATACTATAATATTTTGTACAATTCCAAAGGGCTGAAAGAGCGCCAGAGTGAAGCTGGGAAACATCTCTCGGAAATGAAGAAACAATTAGCAAGAAATGTTGAAATTTTTGAGCATGCAGGTACACCCATGTGCGTGTAGCAACACCACTGATGTTGCATTCTGAGTCCCCTTGCTCAATGTTTTGACCTGAGGTCGACTTTTTCTGATGTAGGTTTGAAGATAAGCGATGAGATGTCGAAAAGCAATAAGGAAACATCATCCCTTATCACGGGTATGTACGACTAGGCCAAGCTTATAATGATTATTTTCATCATTTTTTTATGTTATTTATATGATCCAAAGCTTATGCCAAATGGTGTTAAACTATATCATCAGTGAATGCATAAAATAACTGTAATGAAACGCCAAAACTGTTTGCAGTGTCATTTGTAACGTTACAATGAGTCTGTACACATGCTGTCTGTATGTATTTGTATTTATTTGTATCTAATCTACAGAATTAAAGAAATATCTGGAAAACAAGATCAAGAAACCAGGTGAACGAGACGGAATTTCAAACCAGGGTGAGTTTTATAAGAATGAGAACTGTGAAGAACTATGATCTATGAAAGACAGTCAATGAAATATTTAAAGATTCTGAAAGTCCGGAACAGCTGAATGACGTTTATGTCTAAAATAACACAGCTTGTTTTATTTTAGTCTTGCAGATTGTTTCAATGCAGATTGAAATGATGGGACTCATGACTCGTGTCTCTGAGAAATATAAGGCAGAGGCACAGATTGAATGTGAGTGTTTGTTTTTCGATTTTAACAACATACTCGTCCTTTAGCGAGTGCATTCAGGCAGATAATGTATAAATGATAAAGCGCAACACTACCGTGTCGTTATGTGGCGGTGCAGGTGATGTTATATCTGTGATATGTGTGTTAAACAGCGATTATGAACAAACTTCAGTACAAAAATAGCCTCCTGGATGACCTGAAGGAGGAGAGAGACGAGGCAAGACAGGAAACAGCAAAAATTGGTGAGTCTGAGTATTTTGGGTATTTAGGGTATTATATCCATTATGAATGTTAAACGCGGGGCAGATAACCGCAGCATATTATTTCCACTTCCTGTTTTGAATTCACAGATAAACACATCACAACGGTGGAGAAAGAGATACTCGACCTGAACGCTGAGTTATTAGCTCTTAAACATGCACGTCTGCAAATGAACGGTACTAACGATATTTAAAATAACAGTTACACACTGTGTATTCAGATGTGTGAGTGAAAGGAGGAATTAATGGCCTTGTCACTGATTTGTATCTTGTAGCACAGACAAAAGAAGTTAATGCCAAAAAAACAGAAATGATGGACAAAATTGCCAAATTGAAGGAAAAAGATGAGCTAAGTATGTTTAGATTTTAAACAGATTATAATTTCGACATAACACATAACACATAACATATAACATATAACACATAACATATAACATAACCTATAACATAACACATAACATAACACATAACATATAACATAACACATAACATAACACATACCATATAACACATAACATATAACATAACCTATAACATATAACACAACACATAACATAAACATATATTGTTTTTAAAGTATTTTGCTGCTTTTAGTTTCTAGAATTCTTACACTCCAGTTTGAATATATGGAGGCACTCTCTAGTGCCCAGGGACAAATGAAAGCGCATGAATTTCAAATAAATGGTAAGATCTGAAAGATTGATTCTCTTTTTAAAAAATATGGTTGGTGTATTTGGTTTGTTTTCCGTGTTCCATTACGAATGAATTGGAATTCTGCTGCTTATGTGACTTTGAGTTTTGATTTCTCAGATCTCCAGACAGAGCTAGAAAAGGAACATGACAGAACATCTTATCTGCAGGCTAACAACAGATGTAAGACGAGCACATCTTCATTTGGCGACTCGCAGTTAATGTGCATTGCAGGAAATAAGATGCCTACAGACATTTTTTACTCTAGACTTTTCTCATTTGTTTATGTCAAGCAAAAATTGACAAATCGAGACGGCACAAAAAAACGAATCCTCAATTAGAAACAATTCCACATAAAGAAGTCAATAATGCTTTTAAAATGATGTAGACTACACATGACAAAAACGTCACCCATCCTGTGGTCAACCAACATGCACATATTCATGAAATGCTATCTATTAAAAGCAATGTGAACACAGTGACAATATAATCTCAGTTTTGAAAGTCTTAACGGCATGGACAGGTTCTGAAATATACAGGAAGGTGTTCCTGTAGCTGGTAAGGCATTGGGCTAGCAGCACACAGGTTGTGGGTTTGAGTCCCAGGGAACACAAATAAAATGTTAACAAATGCTCTGTAATGTAAAGGAAATGTTATTTGTTCAGTGATCTGTAATCATTTCTTCTCCCAGATTTACGCAAACAGCTGTTCGATCGGGAACAAGAATGTGCAGACCTGGCAGAGATCTACAAAAGTGAGAAATGTGACTTTGGTTTGCGCAGACTAAGACTGCTCAAGTGGCCATATGAAATGCAGCTGTGATTACATCACCTTATATTTTGATGACATTTAAGTTAATATGTTATGATCAGATCTGTAGTGTGTTGTCCTCTTTTGTTGTTATTGCTTATGGTTATTTATTGACTTATTGACTTACTTTCAGACACAGAGACTGAACTGTCCGATCAAATCAATCAGCTCTCAGATTCAGCCCCAAAGAACAGTTGAGTAAAAAAAAACTACATAAAACATTTAATATTTTTGCATGTAATTATTTCACCAAAAATTGATACATTTTAATCCGCATGGAAACATTTGATTTTCACAGCTCTCCAGATTATTTTGCTGGGCATCGAAATAGACAGAATAACAAAACAAATTAAAGCGTCTTCATCTAATAATGACGGTGTGTCTCTCTTTGAATTGTTTTTATTTTTACCGCTCATTCATACAATTTGAATAACAATTAGCATGAACAATGCTAATCTTAGAAGTATTTTTAAGAAAATAATTTTTAAAACATACATTATTGCCATTGATGTCTTTAAGTGTCCATATACTGTATTTACTTTATTTACATTCATTATTATTAGATTTGAAAAGAATGCTAAATGAAAAAACCAAAGAGCTAAAGGACAAGAAGGAGGAGCTCAAGAAAAAACAAGCCAACTCAGAAAAAAGTATACCGCTTTCATTTTGCTTTGAATGATTAACTATTGCACTACATTAACTTTTATAACTATAGTTACTAAATATGGTCTTTATGATGATGTTCAATGTTTATTGATTGTGATGTCGATGCATATACTTGTCTGTGATTGGCAGTTCTACGGGTGACATCACAGATGGAGGAAATCTGGAAGGTTCAGAGTGAAGATCCAAACGACTTGGAAAAAATCAGTGGTAAGTATTGATCGCATGAGACAGGCAACAGTTTGAAAATATAATTTATTGATTGCCTTAAACAAGCAATAGTTATATTAATAGAGAAAATACAAATGATTTTTTCAGATCTGCATAAGAATCTGCTGAACTTGATTGCAAAATTAGATGAAAATGATCCAACAAAACTGAGTAAGTGGATAATTATGGTGCTTGTTGAGCAGAAGGCCCTTTCACAACCTTATAATTATCCTTTCAAATGACTTATGAGTACCATTCTGGCTCAGATCTGTTCCTCTATTTTAAACAATTGAGTCTGATGATCTTTTGATATATTTAACAGCATGTATGTTTAATAATGTCCTTTTCTCTCAGTGCTGAAAATCATGGCCCACCAGTCTGATGTCACCTGGATAAGAGACATGCTGAGAACTGTGACTAATCAAGCTGAGAAGCAGAAAATCGGTTTGTAAATGAATTGTCACACACCGAGAAGCTGTAAGCAGCTGTTTTGGATCGTTGTTACAATAACACGTTTCTCGCTTTCTGACAGAGCTTCAGAGAAAACTCAACGACAAGGAGAATATGTTGAATGAAAAAAACAAAGAACTAGCATCCGCAACCGGTAACATCAGTCAGCTTCGTGAGTGAAATTATTTTCTTCTCTCACCTGTTAAATATTTTAAATTCTCTCCGCTGTCATTAAAACCGCTTTTTTTGCAGGGAAAGAGATTGCGGTTTTGAAGAATGAAGTGTCGGCGCTGAAAAGGCAAATAGATATGGCTGAAGATACCGCTAAACAGAAGATTAAAGGTTTTGTCTGCGTTTGTTTTCTCAGTTCTTCATCTGTAATGCTAATCGGTCATGTGTTTACTGTAATTATTTGGAAACTGAGCTCTGACTGTGAGCATCTTGATCATGTTAATTCACATTATTTGTCCAGGATTCTCTGAGTCATACTTCATGTTTTTAATACAAACCACACCCTTTAATTAGTCCTTCAAACATTTCTGTTTGTGTCTCTGCCACAGATCTTGAAGAACAACTAAAGCAGAGTAACAAGGAATTGAGTGGCGCCGCTAAAACGCTAAATGAAAAGGATGCCAAAATAGCACAACAATGTGAGTGCGGGAAAGATCTGAATACTTCTGTCCAATCAGAAAACTGAGGATGATGATGGATGCCTAAAATGTGGGAATATAATGCACTGATTGGTGGATGCATCTGTCAGTGACCAATCAGAAGCCCGGATGTATAATACTTTAACACACTATTTTCCTGTAGTTGAGAAGATCAACAACCTCTTTGATGAAATGAAGGTCATGAGACAGCAAGTGCAGGAAAAAGAAGCGCTAGTAAATGCCAGAATAGCTGGTGAGTTTCATTCATTCATAAATATATACATGAATTAATTTGGTCATTTACTCATTCATAACCTCCCTCACCCATTTACAGTAAAGTACGGCACATATCTGGGTTGTGTTTCTGTACATGAATTCTCAGGAAAGTACTAAAATGCTGCTGTTCTGTCTAGCCCTTCAAGACAGCCTGATGAAGAAAGAACGGGAAAATGTCAAAATTCTGCAGGAGAATGAAAGTAAAACAACAAATCTAGTTTTAATATGTGAACATAAGAAATACAAAGAATTTTAAATCGTCATTTCATTGGACAACCTTCTGTTTGACTCTCTAGAGTTGAAGCAAGAAATAAAAGAGACCGCAGAGTGCCCTGAACTGGAGGAGAAATATGCCGGTAAGTTAATTAGTCATCTGTTTTCTAAGCTCATGGCATTAAGTCAGTCGTGTAAGCGAATATTTCCTGTCTGTGTGTTAAAGAAATACAGGCTGAATATACCGATACAGTTTCTAAGTTAAACAGCACCATCCTTCAAAAAGGTGAGTGAGATGAACAGAAGTGACGTCATGAATACACGTTTTTATTGCACGTATTAAACTGTATTCTTCGTCCATTGTTTTTCCTCAGTTTTTATTATTAACAGTCTAATTGATGAAGTGGAGTACCTGGACAGGAAAGTCACTGAAGGATCCTCGGGCAGCGAAGGTGCTTGTTTATTGATTCTGATGTTGAGTTGTGCATTTTCCTGAGACTGTGGTCCTTATCAACACATCACAGGGCCTAGTACAGCTTTCCTGTAGCTCAATGGTTAGAGCATGGCGTTAACAACGCCAAGGTCATGGGTTCGAACCCAGAGATTGCACAAACTCAGAAACAATGTATACAGTATGTATAGTATAACAATGTATAGTATAATGCAACGTAAGTTGCTTTGGATAAAAGCATCTAAAAGCAAAATGTAAAAAAATGTAGTACAGCGTCCCCGGTTAAGGCCATCTGGTGATGACCCTGCACAGATTCTTGGGCCAAATATGACTGTATTTATCTAAACTACAATGATCTGCTTCTCAGACCTGAGAGATGAACTGGAAGAAAAGAAGAAAGAGCTGGAGGAGGCCAAGCAGAAACTGAAAGCAGAGGGATCGGTTTCAGCCAAAAGTGAGCGTGACATCATTTACAGAAACAGATGGTTGGGTCTTTCTCATTTTGACATCATTGCTCACATACACATCTGTCTCTTGCAGCTCTGGAAGTTCTTCAGTTACTAACCGAGTTGTGGAAACTGGAGGATGATCCTGAAGCGAATTCTGCAAAGATCCGCAGTGAGTTAAAACGCCTTTTTTATGTACCGTATTCATTTCCTCAAACTTACTCAAACATCACATTCATTGGTGCCCCCTTACCGAAGGTTCTCTGTTTATTTAGATCTGGAAAAAAAATTGAATGGTTTGTTGGCTGAGTTGCAAACCTCTGGAGAGAAGGGACTAGAACTGAGTGAGTTTAACTCTCATTTCCATTTGACTTGTATAACCACATTAAAGAACCTGTACCTATGAACGTATACCTGCAATCTGTAGCGGTCGCCTCACTACCGCCATCTCTGTTTGAAACATAAAATTGCAGGTTACTTGCATACTTTTTGTTACGCATGAAATGTGACGCAAGTCACATTAAGCCATACTGACATTTCCCAGGTAATCTGACCCGACAGCTCAAATGATAAATTCATATAAGTTTACCGTTGTGAATTATGGTAAGATAATGACAACTGTTATGTGCTTGCTCAATAACTGATTTTTGTTCATTTTTAACCCAAAGCTTTTTTGCAGCTATAAATTTCTGTAAGAACCAGTTAAACAAGCCTATCACCTTAGTTACAGTACCTAAGTTACATAAGTTACTATGCTAATGGGAAATCAAGTTAGTGGTGATGTCTTAATCTGTTTCAGCTATGAAGATGATCTCTATAAAGGGATCAATGGCCAGACTGAAAAAGGCACAAGCTACAATGCAAGAGGAATACGCCGCAGAAATTGACGGTCAGTTACATTTTAAATCTGTATATACTGCATCTCTGAAGAATCTGAGGCACTGAAGATTCATTTAAAGTGGACACAAAGACCGAACTTTGTTCATAATTATTTTTTCTCAGGTCTGAAGAAACAAATAGAAGACAAGGAAAAGGAGATTGTGATGTTGAAGGCAAACTGTGAACTGTCAGCTCAGCTGAGTAAGAAGTCAAATCAAATTTCAATAGAAATGTGTGAACGTGTAACATTAGATTTTTATGGCCATAATTGCTGAATGCTATGTGTTAATATTGTATTATATTATATATATTGTATACAGGATTTAGTAACTGTGACTATTTCCTGTGTTTTGGTTCCGTCTTGTTTTTGTTGCTAACATGCTTCTGCTTTGTAACTTGACAGAGGAAAGAATTAAACAACTAGAGAAGGAGGCTAAAGAAAGCAAGAACAAATTGCAAAATCTGCAGGAAGAATCTAAGAAGAAGATAGCATGTAAGTTTTATTCCAGAGGT
>JAZGTI010020320.1:0-10658 GCA_036877585.1 Botia kubotai | reverse complement strand
TTAAATAGAAGAGGGCAAGAATTCAGTGTAACTTAAACTGTTGAAGTTGTTTGTACTCAAAATATTTGAGGCAACGAGTTACCACAAAAATTTTAAGTTTTGAGGCATACAATCACCTTGCCTCTTATTGTAATTGCCTCTTATTGTAATCGAAGTTGCTTCCTGTCCTGATTTGTAAGTCGCTTTGGATAAAAGCGTCAGCTAAATGACTAAATGTAAATGTAAATGTATTAATTCATAGAGTTTAATATGACGTCAGCCCACCCTTTGCAGCTATAACAGCTTTAACTCTTCTGGGAAGGCTTTCCACAAGGTTTAGGAGTGTGTTTATGGGAATTTTTGACCATTCTTCCAGAAGCGTCAGAAGGTCAGACACTGATGTTGGACGAGAAGGCCTGGCTCGCAGTCTTCGCTCTGATTCATCCCAAATGTGTTCTATCAGGTTGAGGTCAGGATTGTGCAGTGCAAAAGTTCTTCCACACCAAACTCACTCATCCATGTCTTTATGGATCTTGCTTTGTGCACCAGGACACAGTCATGTTGGAACAGGAAGGGGCCATGGTGATGTGTGGCTTGGATGCAGCTGTTCGGCCATGGAAACCCATTCCATGAAGCTCTCTACGCACTGATCTTGAGCTAATCTAAAGGCCACATGAACTTTGGAGGTCTGTAGCGATTGACTCTGCAAGAGGTTGGCGACCTCCGCGCACTATACGCCTCAGCATTCGCTGACCCCGCTCTGTCATTTTACATGGCCTTTAAGTTGCTGTCATTCCCAATTGCTTCCACTTTGTTATAATACCACTGACAGTTGACTGTGGAATATTTAGTAGCGAGGACATTTCATGACTACTTGTTGCACAGGTGGCCTCCTATTACAGTACCACGCTGAAATTCACTGAGCCCATTCTTTTACAAATGATTGTAGAAGCAGTCTGCATGCCTAAGTGCTTCATTGTATACACCTGTGGCCATGGAAGTGATTGGAACACCTAAATTCAATTATTTGTATGGGTGAGTGAATACTTTTGGCAATATAGTGTATATAATCTCTTCTTGAGAACCTTTACAGCTCATAGGTGATGGTCTGGAAAAGCCAAAGGGTCTGTCTGACCTGTCCCTTAAAGTTTGTACCACTTTGAATGCTCTACAGTCATGGCCAAAAATATCGGCATCATTGCAATTCTATCAGAAAATGCAACCCTTCTGTCAGAAAATTGTTGCAGTTGCAAATGTTTTGTTACTCGCGTTTATTTTTTTGTTTGCATTGGAACAACACAAAAAAAACAGAAGAAAAGTATCAGTGCCAGAAGCAGCAAAGTACCACCATGTTTGACTGTAGGGACTGTTCTTTTCTTTGAAGGCCTCATTTTTTTTTCTGTAAACAGTGCCATGATGTCCTTTACCAAAAAGCTCTACTTTTGTCTCATCTGTCCACAGAACATTCTCCCAGAAAGATTTTGTTTTTTTCACATAAGTTTTGGCAAACTTCAGTCCTGCTTTTATATGCCTTTGTGTCAGCAGTGGTGTCCTCCTGGGTCTTCCAGTGGTGTCCCTTTTCTGTTAAATGGCGACAGATGATGCGAGCTGACACTGTTGTAGCCTGTGTCTGCAGATCAGCTCGAATTTGTTTGGATGTTCTGTCCACATCCAGGGAGGTTGGCTACAGTGCCATGGGCTGTAAACCTCTTGATAATATTGTGCACAGTGGACACTGGAACATTAAGCTCTCTGGAGATGGACTTGTAGCCTTGAGATTGTCCATGTTTTTCCACAATTGTTTTTCTCAAATCCACAGACAACTCTTTACACTTCTTTCTTTTCTCAATGCTCAGTGTGAAATACAACACAAAGGGTGAGTCAACTTTTCTCCATTTTAACTGGTTGCAAGTGTGATTAGTATATTGCCCACACCTGTTAGTTGCCACAGGTGTGTCTAAATACAAATTACTGGAGCATCACATGCTTGAAAAGCAATTATTTCTTACAATTCTTCTCTGTTTTTGTATCGTTCCAGTGCAGATAAAAATCAATAAGCACGTAAACAACAAAACATTTGCAATTGGAACAATTTTCTGAGAGACGTGTTGCATTTCTGACAGAATTGCAAGGGTGACGATATTTTTGGCCATGACTCTATGTACTGCAAGAACTTTTTCATTCACCACCTCATCGATTAAATACATGGGTTGAGGTCCTTATGTATAGGTCCTTACATTCCATACAATAAAATTTACTACTTTGTTGAGTCAGGGGTTTCATTCCTAAGGTATGTCTGGCCATTGTTCAGCCTACATACAGATAAAGAGTGACTACAAAGTAAAATAAGTGGTTACCAGAAATGGCTATGTTCCCTTTAATTATACTTAATTTGTTTATATTCTGATTAATAAAATATTCCACAGTACATACGTGATCTTATTGAATTTAAGAAACGTTATTTACCTGGCCTTGAAAAACAGCACTTCTCAGCTTTAACAGGACCTTAGAGCAAGTAGCAAGAATGAACACTGTTTAAATGACCTTATTTTTTATCATTAAATGCAGAAACAATGAAGCACGGAAACATAAGGGTGTTTATTAAACTACACTACAGGGTAAACATAACATATAACTAGACATAACACATACACAAACGCAGGGAAAGCAAGGAGAGAGAGAGGGGGTGGGACCACCAGTAGAATCACCTTAATAAAGAGGCACAACCTAAAGCAGCTATTCTATGTATTTAGAAATCAGATCACAGGTACTGAGCTTTAGTCCAGAGTGCGAATCCGAATGTGCGTGGAGAGTCCTGAGTGGTTCAGATATGCAATGTAGTCTGTTGCGTTCTGGAGATCAACAGTTAGCTGAAGTGAAGTCCACAGTTTTTCTTAAAGGGATTGACCCAGAAACTGCCCACCCTCCTGTGGGGGAGGGGTGCAAGGTCTGAAAATCCATGAGTGAAGATTGAGCGAGTGCAAGAGCATGGCAAGAGAGCCAGGACCGACTGTTGGCAATCATTTTTGACTTTACAGAGGTCACGCCCAGTGAGGCCAAAATTAACCAGTAGTTATTGAGCAAGAGAAAATTTTGTCTCACTCAACACCTTATTTGCATGTTTTATGGCCACATGGCCCACTTGTAAATATTAACCCAGGTTATTGTAGAAAGAGTATTGTGCCTGTGATGATTACACAACTTGTATAATTAGATGGGAAATTAGAAGACAACCTGATCGGCCACAGGTACGTTCTCTGAAGAAAATGCTTGCTATCTAGTTTTTCTTCAGACAAAACTTTGTGATGTCTTGAATTTTGTGATGTCAGAATGTCGTAGAGAGTTGGGCTAATATCATTTGGCTGAGCACGCAGCAACAAATGGTGACATTTAAAATTCATAGCCCGCACTTGCAAACAGTTAGAGTACCCTACAACCACCCAATTGACTTTCAATAAAAAAATCCAATAGACCTAACATTGGGCAAATCTTTGTGACATCCAGTCATGCCCTAGCAACCATTTAGAGCACCCTAGCAACCAACATGAATTAGCTATATCTCAATACCTCAATACTAAGGGGTTACTTCTTAGTAACCTTTAAGAAGAATCAAAAAGATCTTTGCTAGGGTACCCAAAGAGCACCCTAGCAATTGCATAACATCATAAGCCATATTTCAATATATAATGTCAATTCATGTTAACATGATGTTTAATTATTTTTATTAAAATAGTTATTATAACACATGCTAGCATCACATTATCATACTAGTATTATTCTAATGCATGCTAGTATCATGCTAAATCATGCTAGCATGTCCCTACAATTTTCCAATGCTGAGATATGGCTGATTAATTTCATCACTAGGGTTGCTAGGGTGTATTTAGACCGTTTAAAAGGTAAAACAAATAGATTGATGTGTGTCTGAATCAAAAGAGCCAACTTCCATGTTTCTGTGATGTTCTGGTGCTGTGATACAAATAATGTTGGTTGCTAGAGCATAGCTGGACAGTTTTCATAGTGATAATTAAAGACTACTTGCCAGTCTGACTCAAAAGAGGCCACCCACTTGTCTATGCGATGTTCTGATGCCTCTCATCTTTTTCAATGGAAGTCAATGGCGTGGTTGCTAAGGTACTGTTACTGGTTGCTAGGGTATAGCTATGAAGTTGAAATGTCACTATGCGTTGATGTTTGCTAAGCCAAGCGATAGGAGCATACAATGTTAAGACGTTTAAACATTCATATGAGCATAATGTTAACAACTTCGTATGATGGTAGTATGAGGCTAACATGTTTTATCATGAAACTAACATGATGCTAGCATTATTAGGCATTACGCTAACATGGTACTAACATGTTTTAATATTAAAATGTAACCATTTCTTGGTGTTTGCCAAGCTGGACAATATGAGCCCACCCCCAAGTCGACATTTTTGTGCGGACCTACGTCATCACAAAATTCAGCCCATTGTTAAGTTTATGGAAGTTTTTGCCCACGTTTTAAAAAACTGGGCAAGCATTGCATAGCTGAATGATTGTTAAAGTCACAGCACAAGCCGGTTGATTTGACCCCCGTTCATAGGTTTACAACATATGGTGCAGGACGAGTTATGTCGCAAAGTTTTCTCCAGAAAAAAAGTTGCAAGCACCACTAATAATTATGCAAGGGTTTAAATCAAACAACTGAATGTTGTATTTCTCAAACCAACACAAACCGATACAGCTATCCTCACCCCATGCAGCCATGACTTTGCTAACTGTTTGAAGTTAGCATGAATGCAAATGATCAAATTTAACTTGAGAAATAGCTACTTTAGATTATACAAGTCAAATAACTGTATCTACAATGCAATGCTTCTTAGGGGAAAAAAATAATTAAAAATGTTTTTCTCTTAAAATCATTTTTCGGTCACAAAATCTACAGTATAGCTTACAGTCACTTTAGACGTCCACTTCAGACGTCGATGAATCATTACAAATACCAAGTGGATGCTATAAATAAAAACTTTACAGCGGATGCTATAATAAAGCAGACTTCGTTTCGGTATGATCAAGCTGCAACCAACCTAAGTAGTTAATGCACGAGAGGTCAGTAAACTTTTATTTTTAAACGAAAAGTTCAGCTCAATTGGCAAAGACGCTTGCAACGCAAAGAACATGGTTCAGTCCCATTTTAAAACTGAATTTAGTTTATACCTCATACGTGCACTTTAGTCTCGTTTTATAGTGAAAGTGAAATCAAACGTATTTATTAATTAGCTCCCTATTTGAAAAGTTTCGGCCTGCAGCTGTTTTCAAGAGCAACGGAAACCCCTCCCTTATATATGTGATTGGCTATCATTCTCATTCGAGACACCCAATTGGAGGAGTAAATTATGTCGTCAGAGTAATGGCCTCCACAACAGGAAAAGCTCTGGTGAGTTAAACGTGTTTTCTTTTGTGGCATATGAAAGCTTTTTAAAATAGAGTTGGTTTTATTTAAGGTAGATGTTATTTATCTATAAGTCTTGCATTAAGGTAAAGACGAACTGTTCTTGGTTAAGAACTTTATAGAAAAGCCGCACAGTTGTCCCTATTATTTACTGCTTCACCAAGCAGTATTGTTGAGCCGTAGCAGAATGGTCGATTTCATTGGATCCATGACAGGGACAGTTTGCATGTAACCGTAACTGCAGTTTAGAATATGAAACACTAGGTGTCATTTAAACATTATGATTTTTATTATCACTTCAAATTATTTGGTTAATTTAAACCGATTTACAAGGAAAAATTAATAAATCAATTTCTGTGTCTGCTTAAGACACAGGCATCTCTTTGCAATGCATTTAAGTAATCCTGCATTGTGACAAATCAATAATTTTTAAATGTACAAATATTCAATATAATCTCTCAGATGTAAAATGTGTGTATGTAGTTACTATATATATATATATATATACTCTCCATATAATCTATAAAACTCTCCAAAACGATGATGTATATATGTAACAGTTATAACTTTCGGAATTGTATTATGATTAAAGATTCTAAATAAATTCAAAATAATTATAAATAAATTAAATTAGGTTATATTCTGGGATCTTTAGTCAAACGTATTTATTAATTAGTTTGACTAAAGTTCTCACCCTTTGACGAAATGGCAAATATGTGTTCTTGGCATTTATCCTCCAGTTTCTTGAGGTGTCACCCAGGGTGTTTTTTTTAAAACAGCATTGAATAATTTCTGTCTATTCTAGCCTCTATTAGCATTGGATCTTATTATTTAGTTCAAACCATTCATTTTAAAACAAACAAAAACAGAAATTAACATGTTGGCACAATTTTATTTTTGTCTACAAAATAATTTAAAACATAGTATTTTTTATGCATTGAAATAAACCTATAAGATTAACATTGGTTAAAAAATCAAATTTAAAGTTAAGACACTGTTGTATTTATCAGTTATTAATCATGTAACCAACCACAATTACCACTATGTAACCAATTTGTGATGTTTAAGTGTTGTTAAATGCTGTTTTAAATTAGAAAATGATGTAAAGATGTGCACTTTTTTCGTTAGTGCTCTCAAATTTTTGGCCCCTCTGTATAAATAGTTAATGTAAATGAAGGAAGATGGCAGCCTCTCAGAAACTGGCCACTTATCGATTACCTCCTTTACCCACCATCGGTGAGATCATTAAACTGTATAATCTAAGAGCAGAGAAAAATCTTTCTCAGAACTTCCTCTTGGATATGAAACTCACAGGTGAGTCCAACAACTTATTGTTGTCCAAACAATTTATCAATAATACATTTCAAACAAGTTGTACACTGCTTATAACTGGATATTAAAAGGAATATTTAACTTTGTATCATTATCACTTTTAGATAAGATTGTCCGGCAGGCAGGAAACTTGAAGGACATGCATGTATGTGAAGTTGGTCCTGGACCTGGGGGTCTTACCAGGTCTATTCTAAAAGCTGGCGTAGCAGATTTAATAGTGGTGGAGAAGGATATGCGCTTTATTCCAGGATTACAGGTTTGCTTATAAATTTGTTTATGCATACACTTCCAGCTACCAGCAATTTGTTCTGCTTCTAATCTGTTAAGGATCCTTATCTATTTTTTACACAAACATTGCAAAGATTTTCATATGAATGTAATTGTTGTCAATTAAAGTGTCTTATAATAAGTGTACAGAGGAAAAATAAGATGTCTTTGGCTAGTTGGTATATTTATTTTAAGGGCAGAGTCATAGAAATAGAGAGTTGCGACAATAGAAGTTCAAAATGTTTAATTGACATGTGATTCATGTGGACTTCAGAAAGTTACAGGAGGTTCTTGGAGGCCCATTAGAGAATATGGAGTTGGAGAGAAAGAACTGCAGTTTTTGGTAATGAATTAGTAGTCAATAAATGCTTTAATATACAATATTTATATAACTGCTTGTAGTATTTATATGTAGTTACATCAATGATGATCAGTCTGCAAATCTTTTACTATTAGTGAGGTCAACTAGTGTTTCCTGGCTTCTGGGTGAATTTCTCATCAATAAATGTGTTAAAAGTGTATGAAGACAAAAACTTGTTTTTCTATATTTAAACAACATGATTTTCTTTGTCGATATGTTCTTTTATCAGGTTTTATCAATAAACATGCCTGCAAAATTGCTGGAATAACAAGAGACATTACTAGAGGTTTACTAGAAGATAAAAATTAAAAACAGCTGTTTATTTAATTATAAAATGAAAATCAATAGAATAAATGAAATATATTTATTCTATTTTATTTCATTCTTTTTCCTATTTATTTGCTGGCCTTGTTTTATTATGTTTTATCAATGTACGAATGTACACCTCAGCCACCTTTTGCTGCAATTACAGCTACAAGTCTTTTGGGGTGTGTCTCTACCAGCTTTGCACATCTAGAGACTGAAATTGCCCATTCTTCTTTGCAAAATAGCTCAAGCTCAGTCAGATTGGATGGGGAGTAAACAGCAATTTTCAAGTCTTGCCACAGATGCTCAATGGGATTTAGGTCTGGACTTTGACTAAGCCATTCTAACACATGAACATTCTTTGATCCAAACCATTCCATTGTAGTTCTGGCTGTATGTTTAGGGTCATTGTCTTGCTGGAAGGTGAATCTCTTTTGCAAGTCTTTTGCAGCCTCCAACAGGTTTTCTTCCAGGTTGGCCCTGTATTTAGCTCCGTCCATCTTTCCATCAACTCTGACCAGCTTCCCTGTCCCTGCTAAAGAAAAGCATCCCCACAACATAATACTGCCACCACCATGTTTCACAGTGGGGATGGTGTGTTCAGGGTGATGAGAAGTGTTACTTTTCCACCACACATAACGCTTTGCATTTAGGCCAAAAAGTTCAACTTTGGTCTCATCTGACCAGAGCACCTTCTTCCACATGTTTGCTGTGTCCCCTACATGGCTTGTGGCAAACTGCAAAGGGGACTTCTTATGTCTTTCTTTCAACAATGGCTTCCTTCTTGCCACTCTTCCATAAAGGCTAGATTTGTAGAGTACACGACTTATATTTGTCCTGTGGACACATTCTCCCACCTGAGCTGTGGATTTATGCAGCTCCTTCAGAGTGACCATGGGCCTCTTGGCTGCTTCTCTGACCAGTGGACTTTATTACAGGTGGACTTTATTAACTAATTACATGACTTCTGAAGGCAGTTGATTGCACTGGATTTTAAAATTTAAATTTTAAATTTAAATTTTAAATTTTGAAAACCGAATATCATTTTCGTTCCACTTCACAATTATGTGCTACTTTATGATGGTCTATCACATAAAATCTCAATAAAATGCATTTAAGTTTGTGGTTGTAAGGTGACAAAATGTAAAAAAGTTCAAGGGGTATGAATACTTTTGCAAGGCACTGTAGATCAGAAATAATAAAATATAATATAGACGGGCATTTTTGCCTAAATATGCCCTCCGATTTTATATCAGTATGCATATATCAGATGCATTTCCCTGCCATGGATAAAACTGCATTAAAAGAACAGAGTTTAAAATTAATAGGCTGTTTGTGATTTCTTATGTGCCCACTTACCCAGTAGCCTTTCCTAGACAAATCTGTTATAATATTATGATAATCCCCAAAATCTACAAATTTATTGAGTAATGTAAACTTTTTAAAAGCTCACCACAAATGGTCTGTTCTGCTGCAACTCTGCACTGATAATATCTGGAGCTAACCTCCAGTAAATATTATGAGGCTTCATGATATGACATTGCTGTAAAACAAAGTGGTCCGCTGGCATGAACTTAATTGATGTGACTCTGTCTTTCTATGGCTCTGGTTAGGGATATTTTTTTCAGTAAAACTTTGTGCCCCTTGGTCAGGTATTTGTGTTTTAACTCATTAAACATGTATAGTGAAGTTTTTTTGGGCCTTCTTTTGGTTGATTAGCTTTTGTCAGAGGCTGCTCCTGGGAGAATGAGGATAGCACAGGGAGATATCCTCACATACAGACTGGACAGAGCATTCCCCCCCCACATAGTCAAGACATGGAAAGATGGTATACATTGCAAGTATTAACAAATACAGTTCTTAAAATAAGAACATTACATGTATATTTACACATACACTTAACTTACAGTGCATACAAGGTATACAATTTATCAATACATGTGTTTCTGGTAATAGAACCCTTAATCTTTGCACTGCTAATACAATGGGGTACCTGTTAAGCTACAGAAACACATTTAATAAGTAATTAGACAAAAAAACAACTGATATTTTAAATGAGGGTAAAAATACCACTGTAGGGAATTCCTTTATATAAGCCTCTAACGCACCTAACTTAAAGATTTAATATTTTCATACACTGTATTGTGCTAGTACACTTTATTGTAACATTCTCCGTTAAATATAAATGTGACTGCTTCTTGAGTGTATGGCACTGTGTTTTTCAGTACCACCCAATTTGCATATCATTGGAAACCTGCCCTTTAGTGTGTCGACCCCTCTCATTATAAAGTGGCTTGAGCAGATGTCCAACAGAAGTGGCCCCTTTATGTTTGGACGCACAAGGCTCACACTGACCTTCCAGAAAGAGGTGGCCGAAGTAAGTGTTATTTTTTTGGGAAAACCAGATATGAAAATTGCACACTGCAAGCTGTCCAACAGTGGTCAACAACCAGTAGCTTTGCTACATATGAATTAATCAGTCAGTTACTAACTAACACAGCCCTTATGTTTCTATTTTATATTTGTTTAAAGGGATTTTATTTTTTCATTAGAAGAAAAATTAAAATGAAACTAAGCTGCAAAAACAGTTTGTTCCATATCTTCTGTTGTCAGAGAGGTTGCATTAGAACCCTTTACCCACATTTACATGTCTTTAATTTAGAAAGTCTGCCCATCCAGTTAAGACTTTCTTTATTTTAAGCAGCGTGTTGTTCCATAGGTTTTCACATGAACTTATTGAAACATCTGCTTTAAAACAAAATGTACAAGAGTGATGATTCGCAAAGACATACTCTATACTGTAGAAAGTAACATTAAGGAATATGTTTGATTAGGGCTGGGCGATATGGCTGAAAACTGTATCACGATATCAGTGTTTCATATAGGTCGATATCGATAATTATCGATATTTTTTATGACCCAATTAAAATAAGGACCAGGAGAAAAATATATTACATTTAAACATTTTTATTTTAAACT
>JAZGTI010020319.1:0-10658 GCA_036877585.1 Botia kubotai | reverse complement strand
TCTCTGAGCTCCTGTTTGGGGCATTGTCAGGTGAAAGACTGAAGACTTGCTTTTACCTAATAAGAGATAAACTGCAAGAGACTTGGAGAGGCTTGGAGTGGCACCTCAGAAATCACTCCATTCAAGCAAAACTACTTCCTCATATATTTTTTTCGCTCCTTACAATGTCATTTCCTGTACAGCTTATAATAATGTTTCTCTTATTAGCCTCTGTATAAAGGCAGAGATGATGATAATTGGTCTGAGGATATAAATGAAGGATGTAAGCATAATCCTACACTGACATCCTCTCACGGGTCTGCGAGAACCTTTGATCCATCGTTCATTTCCTGTTTCTCCCAAAGTGTTGGGAGATTAAACATGCAGGATTTTTCAATGGTTGACAGTATTGCAGAAATAGTTTATGCACGGTTTTGACTTGATGGATCACTTTCTGCATTCAGTCATTACAGGTTAATGAGCAGTTGATACATAATGTGTGTGAACATGTGATACATCACATGTATGAACTGTTTGTTTTTAATTATGTCCCTAAAGTACATCTGGAAGGAGTGTGTTCATCTAATGCAGTCCTGTTGTAAAGATATATAAGCAGCCACTCACCTCACTATGATGACAGCTGTACCTTTCTTTTGACACCTTCATTTAACATTCAGTTAGTATTATAATTGCTTTTATCAGATGGTCCATGGGCATCTAAGAGGTCATGTTAAAATCCATGCTTGTAGTTTTATGCAAATCACACATAATTTTTGATTCACACTTACAAGAACACGTTTTGTTACAGTTGCGGTGCAGTGATTGTACTAGGTGTGTGAGAGACAGACTGATTTTATTCAGGGTGTTTTGTGTATTGGAACGATGCCCTCGTGAAGCATAGATCACGCGGTGTGGAAATGAGATGCAGTGATTTAGTGTGGCAGTGTTTACACCCTGCAAATGGGCCCTCATGTTATACTGTAGAGTGACTCATGAGATTACACACTGTGTAGAGTAATTAAGAGAAAAGGATTCATATGCGAGATGATTCAGGGGATGATGCAGGCTGACTCCATTGAGCAGTACAGTTAACACTAATGTTCGGTTGAGATTGACTTTCTTTCCCGGAGCGCCAGAGACCGTAGAGTTTTATGTGTACAGATATTTTGAAATAGTGAAATTAACCTATTATTTTTCCCTTTGATCTCCTCTGTAAAATATTTTCCGCTGACGTAATTAAAGCCAGACAGATAGATATCGTTAAACCGAATCCACACAGACCTCTGGCAGGCCTGCGCTGTTGTAGTGTGTATCAATCCTTCCGTGTGGAAATTCACGGAATATGTTTTATACCTGGAGGCAAGTAGATGCAATGTTCAATTTTTGATGGAGAACTGTTAAAACGTGTTACACGTTTATAAAAACATATCGTTCAGACTTTTTGAAGGTCTGTATTTAAAAATACAGTATATATATATTAATCTTTAATATCACCTACACTTCTCACACTTTTGAACCGTAATATGTTGAATATTTTTTAATTGTCATTATTATTATTATTATTAATAAATAATGGGTTGTGCATTATTTGCAGTCATTTTATAGTTAAACGGTTGGTAGGCATTGTGGTTTATGTTGGGCTCCCTATAACTATTTGAAAATCACTGTAACACTTGGCCTTCGGTGGGTTATTGCCGTTCTTATAAAATAAATGCCTCCATACACCCCAGCTCAAAACGGGCTGGCGGTGAGAAGGAACATTTGACCTCTCCCTGCACACAGAATTAAATCATTCCTGTGATGAATTAAACATCAGGCTGGACTGGATGCCATGTTCTTCCCCCAGCCTGTAGAATGCACTGAGGAACGCAGCACAGTTTTACACACATTACTCTGTTATGCTTGAATGTGACTTATGGCAGAAAATTCCAGATTACTTTGTTAAATTGTTGTTTAGATCAGGGGCTCTTAACTCGCTTTGCTTTAGGACACAGATTCAGAATTGATTAATGAATGAAAGCACATATTCATGTAATATAAATGCATTAAAATTGTAATTTGCCACATAGCACACACTGAACCAAATGGTGTGCACCAAAACATTGTCAAAGTTTGGTTTAAAACATTAGATATTATGTTTAGTATTTAGTATATAAATCATCTACTAAAGCCATATCATCCCACTCTGGTTCATGCTTCACTGATCTAGGATCAGTGAGGATGAAAAATTGCCTACACTCATTTGGATTGAATTTTAATTATGAACAGATTCCATATGTCCGTGCTTTGAAAACTAGATCACCAACTGTGGATATGAGGATCTCAGGATGCCTGGGGCGGGACCATACTGTCAGTGCAGAGCACCGAGATGTCCTGAGGCCTTTTTGGGGCATGCATGGTGTGCATATATGTTTGTGTGTGGGGGTCTCTTGGTTTAGCTGAGCAGTGAATAATATATGTATATGTAAACATATATATATATATATATATATACAGGCAAATAAGCTCTCATGGAACAGTTTTGACTGATGTTGGGTATTTCTACAAGCAGGAATCCATTTAAAAAGCCTTTAAGGTCTTACGCCATTCTTCCTGTTGTATAATTATTATTTGCTCTTTAGGCTAGTAATAAATTAAAATGTGTCATTTCATCTGAACTTGGTCGCACATGAATGCACGGCAAACAAGGCTGATTTCTATAAATACTCAGTCTTTGTAAGGAAACGCTGCTGCGTTTCTCTGCATGAAGAAAGTCTATTTTGAGATGTGATGTCATTTACAGTAAAGTAAATGAAGCATCATTTACTGAATGTATCATTGTAGTGGGCAGTTTTGTTTTGATTCTGTTTGATTCTGCATGCATTCAGATTGCCGGAATGATCACAGGTGTAAATCAATCTGTGTGGGGCATGTTTTAATTTACATGTTCTAAATAGTTTACCTATTTTTTTTAAAGAACAGTGTTGTATGATTTGCATCTTTAAAACACACAATGTTTTTAACTTTACACTATAAATTATTGCCAGAATTGTTCACGTTTTAACAGTAATTTCATACAGTAACCTGACCTGAATTGTGGGGTTCATGTTAATTCATCATTAAAGTGATTAGTGTTTCCTTTGGCTAAAATTTTGGATCATAATTACTTTAAATTAATGTTTTCCGGTCACGCTTGAATAAAACGTATAAAGTAAGATTTATTGTATATAAAGTAAGCATTATTGTATATCATATATAACATATGTATATAAATAATGCATTCTTTTAGAATCAATTATAAGCAGTGCACTGCAGTGAGCCGAGTGGTTATGTCTTTAAATTAATATTAAATGTAACAAACGTTAGATCTATTACTGTATAAGATATCGTGAAAGTCTGGCAAATAGTAACCAGGAATAAACTGAAATAGTTACATTGCATGAAAACAATAAATAATACACACTGCAACACCATTAAAACTGAATATAAAACTGACTCCTTCCAATACAGCAGTTGTAGACATGAGGCTCAGAGGAGAATTGGCCTGATATAAACTCTTATAAATATAATGTAATTTTAGTCACACTATTGTGTATTACCTCAGTCCCTCGCGGGTGTCTGGGGTGCCATAGATTATACTGATATCCTATAAGCTAATAATCCTAATGGACAGCAGAATGCTGATCTCATTCACTTTTCAACAGATTTAGCATCTACGTTCTCATCTCAGTGATGAAACCCAATTTTGCTTCTCCTGTGATCTTAATAAGGACGAAAGATCAGCATTAAAAGATTTGGGGATTATTGCACCCATCGCCGTGAGGTGAAATGAATGCTTTATCAAATATGGTCTTTTGTATGTCCCGTAGTGTTATTGTTAAACAGAATGATTTGAATTATCTGCATAATTGAATCAAATCAGGACTTTGGAAAACCGTCACCTTGTAACAATGGAAAGAGTCTAGCTCATTGGTCCTTACTGAAATGAGTGGAGAAATCATTCGGACGGTCATTGTGAAATCTATTGTATTGCTCCACAGTAAGAACAAGATTCAGCTGAATGGGATAGAATGAATGAATGTGTTCTGAAGGGTAAATGCTCCACATCATCCCCTCAACTAAATGCATTAGTTATCATCTAACTGCACAGACACAGAGATGTACATAGCTGATCAGGTTGGTACATCACTCCAGTCACCGAGTACACTAGTCTGTATGAAATAGGCTGTTTTTAATAATAAAGCCTAGTAATAAAGAGTGTTCTGTTATAGAAAAGCTTGAACAGAAGAAAAATAGAATAAATTCAATAATGTTCTGCAGTGGTTCTAGCTGATAGCCCAAAATTCGAGTCCCACTGGTGTGAACATTATAGGCTCATTAGCGAAGCATTGATGCAGTGAAGACTGCAGTGAATTCAGTCACTTGAAAGGTCTCGCCTTGCATTCTGAATCTCAAATAGCTGTAAAAAAGATCAGAACTTGCCCTTATTTCTCTTGCCCTATATTTTGAAACCTCAAACTTACATTATTTAAATTGTTTATCGACTATTTGCTGCTACTAATGTAGCCTTCACTAGCAAAAAAGGTTCTTTTGCTTTTTTGAAAACATTGCTTATTAAAAAAAAGCAATGCAAAAAAACTATACAAAAGGGTGGTAATTTTTTTATATAACCTATATAATATAATAACAAGTTATGCAAAAGCCTGATTTGTGGGATACTTTAGGTACAAGTAACAGCCAGGTACTCCAAATCAAACGAGATGATGGCAGAGCACTGTGGCGTTGTGGGACCGATGCTCGTCTAAGAATTGTTATCCGTGCAATCAGAAGGCTAATGTCATCATAATTTAGAATGCAATTAATTAGATTATGATGAGTGTGAGACAACAAGCTGTTTGGTTTGATTGCAACACACTCCCACATGAAAGACAGAACCAACAGCCCTGTGCTCCAAGACAGTGTCCCAAATCTACCTCTGCCTCTTGCCTCCTGCACTTCCTCCCCATCAGCTAAAGTCTTTTAGCTCACATTATCACGCTCATCCTCTTACGGGATTCTTAGTGCAACTACTCATTAAGATTCAGTTCAGACGGTCAAGGGGTGTTAAGTTTGTTGGCGCGAGGCAGTCAAGCTCCATTGTGCTGGCCACTGATCATTACACTCATTGCTTTAATAACCGACTTTCTCATATGAAGGACGATGAGAACGGTGCGTTTATTCCGTTCGGTTCTGCCTCACCCAAGCAAGGATGCTGCTTTTGTCATAAAGCAGTCTGAGAGAGTAATCCCATAAGAGGGAGAATCAAATGATCTGATTATATATTCATTCCTTTACAAAATGTTTTTGTTTCCCATAGTTTTTTCCTGTGTATCGTATGTATAGCTATTTTTTTTACCTGTAGGAAACCACTGTGAACAAGAAATGAGGTAGCAATGTAGGTCTAGATTTTACCTACATTTATATATATATATAATACATATATATATATATATATCCACCATTACTTGTTATATTTAAACATATGCAAAGGTTACTTATCGTCCTTGATGTTGGATACACTGTCCCACACAAGGATGTTGTTATAACTTAAAGCAACCTCAAACATCTTTCTGTGCTCTCAGTTCATTTGTCTGTCTCTGAGCTCTTTTGTATCTTCATATCCTGCTCTTATTTTAAACCCCATTTTCCTTTTGTTATCATTTGGGCTCCCACAGAGAAGCAGGACGAGTTTGACTCCTGTGTCTCTCCGTTGCTTGTAAGGCTTAAAAGCCGTTAGCATTTCTATGTTGACTTCATGATTGACAGCTTCCTCCTGCTTAGGTACACAGATCTATAAAGCACAAGATCCAGACACAGCATGACAGTGGCATTAAACATAGAGCTGTCTCTGTGGCACCAACACAGCTCAATCACAGCACAGGCACACACACACACACACACACTCTAAATTACTTCTGTCTGTCTGTTGGTCTCACTATCTCAACGCCTATCAGTCTCTTTCACACATACACACTTGTGCATGCCTATCAACGCATCCCTTTTTCTGCACTTGCATACTGCAGGCTTGAGTACTGGAGGCCTATTTACATGCAACGCTGGTGCATTCAGAGCGCAGTTCTTTAGCTGGTGAGTGGCAGCTAAGCTGGTGAGTGGCAGCTAAGCTGGATATCTCTGTAGAGAGAGTCTGGGAATAAGAAGTCTCTTGGGTTCTCTCATCTTTCACAGTTAAAACTATTATGGCACATCCGTGATATCACATAAACACTCTTTAAGAGCAGCGAATATGGGGCTGCAGGTTCAGTTACACAGACAGCAGGGAAATATATGCAGTTGGGACAGAGTACCAGCAATGAACTGAACTATTCTGTTCCTCATGCTGGGAAATATTCTGGCATAATGGAAGCTCTCATAAACTGCTGATATTCTCTCTGTCTCTGCTAGACAAGATGGTCTGCCTTGACAGTTCAGACAGTTAGTCTTGCAAGACAAAATTGTGATTATCTGTAATACATTTGGCACATATTGTGGTTCAATCTGGCCAAAAACCATCCACTGCCTGACAGGCAATGTTAAACCACTGACCATGCTTGCAACAATGCCAGCATTTTAACTTGGTGTATTAAGTGTTAATGTATACAGTTTCCTCTTTAAAGAAAACAGTTGAAAATATATGCAGCCAACATTTTTAAACACAGGTTTAATGCGGAGTTAAAATGTCATTTTATGTGTGTTTTATATATATGTGTTTGTGCAACAAAGGCGGTACCAACACTGATTTTGTTTTCTCACTTTAAGCACTAATGTTTCCCCTTCAAATGCCCTTTTATTTCCTCACGTTTGGAGCCCTGCTGATTAATAGTTTGACAAATGCTGTCAGCTTTTATTATTTTTGTAACATTTGAAAAGCTACAACCGAAAGGCCATTCGGTGCAGAAGCGAACTCCCACAAACACTCCGGAAATACCCAGATGGAGCTGTTCTGTTTATTTATTCATAAGAGAATCAATCCTTTTGACTCCTGAGCATAATATTGTAATCTTTCATTAGAGACCTGAGAAGAGAGCTTTTACAGGGGCAACTAGTCACTTAAGAGGGATTATTACGTGTTTGTCTGGGCATGTGAGTTTGTGTGTGTGTGTGAGAGTGTGTGTGTGCACCAGGGGAGGTAAAATTATCTCACAGAAATGGAGGGGGGAAAAGGACAAGAGATGAAAAGTGGAGCATGTGGAGCTATTATGCAGAAATTTATACTTGAGTTTGGCAGAGTAGCAGTGACCTAGTTCTTATATAGAACTGAAGAGTTTGTGTGTGTGTGTGTGTGTGCACGCTGGTGTGGACATGTGCAGCATTAGCATGCATTTCATGCATGCTTGTTTGCAATCATATTCTTATTTCCAAAACCAAGCCCATTGATAGGAAGTTGGTCCTGCCCTGGGAAGCCTTTCGCGGGATGTTGGAACATGGCGGCTGGGAATTCTTATCTGATACAGAAGTGTCACTGAGGTCAGACTCTTATGTTGGGTAAGATTCAGTCGGCATTTCAATTTATCCCAAAGGTATATAGTGGGGTTCAAGTGGGGGCCACACTACCAAACTACAACACACCAGACTGTTGTGAACTATTTAAGGATACTTCATGGCTGTATGCTTGCTTTTATGCATCTGTTTTTCATGCAACAGGTGTGCAATATCTAAAAAAACCAAGCCTGTTAATTATAAGTGTTGTGGCAGTGTAATGTACAGTATATGTACAGTAATGTTGCACCAAAAGTTCATATTCCACTGTCTTATTTCATAGTTCCTAATCAGCCGGTCTGTGACGCTTTCTATTATTTTGTCATATAGAAGCAGCTTTGATCTACCCTATGACCTCTGACCTCAGACCCCTGTCTTTTAATACGCCTTTGTCTTATCACTTACCATCAACAATGTTTCCTTTTAGCTTCACCTGCATCATCACACACTGTTGATATGACACCCGCTTATACGACAAGAAATTCAATACAGATGGCAGCTAGTGATTTATTGAATCAGAGGTAAATGAATGGATAGCGTTTCAAGCGGATCCATCTGTATGTCCATTGATTTTCTCTGTGGAACTGATGCTGTCAGAAATCTCATGCACAGAAATAAGGGCTGCAGTCAAGAATAGTATAGAGATTTTTTCAGCGAAATTATTTTTTTTTTCAAACAGAATTGCACGAATGCCCATAAAGGCCATGCGGTATTAATTGTCCCTCTTGCTTTCTTGTAAGTTAAGTTCTTTTTTCCTATAATAAATCATCATATCATACTTGCTATATATACAGTGTATGATGTGAGTATACTTCATACTGTGTTGAAGAGCAGTAGATTTGTTGACATGTTTTGAGTAAAATTACCCACAATGCTGTAGTGGGCTGTGGCACAGACAAGGCCACATACAGCCTTCATAAAACTGAGAAATAGAGAGAAACCAGTTTGTCAATGTGTTTTTAATGGAAAGTTCAATACATCGATCACACCTTGGCAACCAGATGCATGGTGTGCACGTTTAAAGGAATGTTAAAGTAAAGATGTGTTCTGGTAAACTGGCTCTCTCATTAGGCTGATGATTCGATTGAGTTAATTATCCGTGAGTGAAGCTTGAGAGATTCTGGCTAATGGTCGTGCTTGTCTTTAGTCTGTCGGTGACAGTGATCTGTATGTGATCTGTATTCTGTTGGTTGAGTTCCAGTGACTCTCTTATCACAGAATGAGCAGAAAGTGTGCATGCTAATGAGATCACGTTGCTAAGCACAGATTAGTTCTGAAACGCACTGTTCTTTCTGCTGTGTGTGTTTTACACCCATAGTTTATGTGCAGAGGAAAAAGTTCGTTTTGCTGGTGCACGGCCGCTGAAGCAGGACCGTGGCTATGGTTCTGGATGGGGTTTACAGTGTTATTTATTGTGAATTTTTTAATATTTAAGGATGTTTTTATTTACGTGAATATAGGCAGGCTGTGTGGTTGTTTTAGCATTGATTTTTACTTGTATAGTCCTTAATTTACTTTTGTAGTACTGGCTAGTTACAAGTATTATTTATTAAGCCTGGACAAAGAGTGGGCAGCCAATACAATACTATGATTTTACCTGAAAACGTACAATGTATGGTTTTTTTACTGGTGTCTGGCCTTCATCCGTTGTACATGCACATGGTTGTCTTGTGTGCATTATCACAGCTTTGTCAAATGTATTTGTGTGAACTACTTCACGTTTCAGTGGTGGAGATTTGTACATTTAAAAATAAATACAAACCGTTTTTCTTTACTCTGCACTGTTTACTCGCGCATGGTTTAACAGTTATTTCTTTCCTTTCTCTGTCAGACGAGTAAGGCTTTATTTATTTTAACAGCTCACTTGCAAACGCTGTGGCAGTATAAAAATGATCCGTTATTTGTCATGCCAATAAACCACAACTGCATGAGGATGAGAAAGTGCCCACCTATATCAAGATCTTCTCTGTGTACTCCACACAATATGACACATCTAAACTGCCAGATATTTGATGTCCCCTGCTTGTAGACAACAGATTGATATAAACAAGAATGATTACACAGATCATCTGTCAGTCTGGTCAATAGCCAGCTAAGCCAGTTGTTCACAATTTATTTTTATGTGGAAGGCCTATCCAAGCTACACTGTCCAGTAATGACCATACAAGTGAACCATGTAGCAATTATTGGGACATAATTATTGGTTATTATACACTACTGCCACGTTGTTGTGCATTTCTGTGTGCCTTTGCGTGTGATCTCACTTGCATTTTAAAACCTGGTTCTACCTAACTAACTGAGAACATTCTTAGAACATTGGCTCTAGAATATTGTTCTCTAAAACTTCTCTCAGAATTTTTAAAAATGTTATTGTAGTTACTATTGGTTACTGAACTTTTTACAGTATACATGATATATATAAAAAATGTTATTCTTAAGTAGTTAATGGAACATTTTAAAAAACATTACATAATTTTTAGAGCTTGGCTAGCATTCTTCCATCCAATTTTCATTTTTATGCACAGAAAAATACTCATCCAATTAATGTCCATTTCAGGTCTTGGTTGTCAAACAGCTTTATAATGGTTGTACCTCAGTATGACTTATGAGCTGTGCAACTGTTTTCTGTGGAACTCAGCAGAATAAAATAACATGCAGAGCCTGTGGCTCCAAAAAATGTGATTCAAGAGAAATGTTTGACTTTCAAGAGAAACTACCAAAATATTACAGAATTCTAGAAATCATCTAACGACCAGTTACATCATGTAGAAATCTCACTAACGACCAGTCAGTTGTTGGTCAGTTACAGGACTACAGGATGTAATCTCTGAATGGCAAAACCCAAAGTGAAACCATTATGAAAACGATCCTGGTTGTACTTAAGTAACCTAGTTAAGGATGTAGCCTAGCAACGCAGAGACAATTTGTGCATGTACGTGAACACGTGTGTTTGCGTGTGCAGTGGAAAATGGTTCTCTGGACTTGTGATTGGTTTTGATGGAGTGAATTTGTACTTCAGGATAGTACAGTTCCACAGAGATGTGACGTGGCCCTGCGTCCTTGTATCAGCACTACTGAGTGTGTGAACACAATGAGTGTTTGCTCAGTAAAGCAGTCAGTTAAAAGAGCAGAAGGCTGTTTAAATCCCTCTCAACCCTCCGTCCCACTCACACGGCTAATAGTGC
>JAZGTI010020318.1:0-10658 GCA_036877585.1 Botia kubotai | reverse complement strand
TATATATATATATATATATATATATATATATATCAGCTGTAAAAGCCTTTCAGTTGCAATAAATAGACTTTTGCTGAGCATAAAATATGATAATATTCAAGCATTCCATATTCATGTGAAGACTGAACAGCTGTTACAACATTCCAAATGAATTTATTAAATAATTCAACAAATACATAAAACATATGCAATATAAAATCATTAAATGTTTGTGTGGTTGTTTGAAACAAACCGCTTTTAATTAGCACCTGCAAGCTTTTACCACACTGGCATATTAAAAACACCCAGCATTTCTAATTAGGAAAAGTGAAGACAGATGAGACTTTTGCTTTGTTGTCGGACATCAGGGGGCCACCTGCCACCATCTGTTTTAGACAAAAAAATTTTAAACAAAGAATCTACTTTCTATTCTTAAACCTCTTTTTCTTTGGATCATTGGATGTGGACAGAAACGGATTATGAACATAGTCGTTCATGAAAAGAAATGGGAAATAAGAACTGTCCGGTGCGCAAAGGGAGAAACCAACCGCAGACAGCTTTTAACAAAATAAACTAAGACTAGATATTTTTATATAAAGATAAACTCTAAAATAGAGACATGATACTGACTTCTTTTTCAGAAACAACAAGGAACAGGAACCAAGAACAAGAAATATTAACAATACACCGGCACCGTACAGCAAACACAAGGGCATTAAATAGGGAAGAAACCAAGGCAGATAACAAGAACAGGCAAGAAAGGGGAATGAACTGATGACAGGACAGAGCATGAGTTTAGATTCTGACTCCAAGAAACAAAAACCACAACTAGGATTGAGTCAGGATCCAAACATCATGTTCTGACACAAAACACAGAGAATGTCAGGATCCTGGCAAGGGAATCTAGGAATGACTCAAAACAGGAAGCCAGGACCCTGACAAGAACCTATAATCAGGTCAGAGAGACAGTGATATCAACAAGAGAATATATACAGTATATATGTAAAATACGGCTCTGGAAAAAAAATTCAGAGACCACTCTGATTTTTTCTTAAATCAGCATCTCTACATTTATGGTAGCCATTCCATTCCAGTGTCTGTTGATTTCCAACACAGGCACATCTCATTCTGCTTAATGAAGTACTGATCAAGTGATCACCTGAACCAAATATTATTTGGTGAGAGGAAAAGTACAGAAAACATGGCTGTGGTCATCACTATCCTCTTGCAATAGGACCA
Organism: Botia kubotai; assembly: GCA_036877585.1. Lineage (NCBI taxonomy): Eukaryota > Metazoa > Chordata > Actinopteri > Cypriniformes > Botiidae > Botia > Botia kubotai. The sequence continues at coordinate 9,440 of JAZGTI010020318.1, read as the reverse complement.
GCTGGATGGCAGTGCTAGTAGAACCTAGCAGAAAAGTTTTAAGTGAGGAAAAGAAGGGCTGGAATTGGGCATATTTATTTTTGTGGAGGGCACATGAATCAAGCTACATACAAGTTGGTCCTGGAAGAAAACTTGCTTCCTTCTGCTCTGACAATATTCCCCTCTAAGGATTGTTTTTTCCAGTAGGACAATGCTCCATGCCACATCAATCCAGCCAGGTAAATCAAGGTTTGGATGGAGGATCACCAGATCATGACCCTGTCATGGCCAGCCCAATCTCCACATCTGAACCCTGTTGAGAACAAGAAGAGGGATGGTCACAAGCCATCAAAGCCGAGCTGTTTTTCTGCTGTATTTTCTGCAAATAAATGCTCTAAATTACAATATATTTATTTGGGAGGAATGTTGTCAGTAGTTTATAGAATAAAACAAACATTCTCATTTTATTTAAACACATAATACACCTATAAAGATTAAAACCAGAGAAACACATAATTTTGCAGTTTAAATTCATGCCAAAGGATTAAATAAATTCATCAACTCAGGGATCAACTCAGCATGTCGGGGATGTTCATTCAGTAAATTTATTACATGGAAGAAATTATTACATTGTCACAATGACAATAACAATGATTTGATTTGAGATGTGCAAATGTTTTTTATTTATTTATTATCTTTCTCTTTCATATTGTTTGATTTTTCTTTAATGTGTATCCCTTCTTTTCTTTTCTTTTCTTTGTTTTGTCTAACTCACATTTGCTTCTTTTGTTTTACTTGTTGGACAGCATAAATCAGGGCTCCTTAGTTGAGTAAAGCTGTCACTTACACTGTAATAACATATCAGTTGGAAACAGGATAAAGCTAAAACAGAGAGAGACAGGCAAGTGTTGCCAATGACATGTCAAACATCTGATTATTTCCAGTCTCTAATACATTTATGAATAGAAGTATTCTTCATCACAGCAGGAATAACAATTAAAATAGAGTGATTTATTGTTATTTATGACAAAAAAATTTTTTGTCTCTCTATTTTTTTAAAAAGTGACTTGGCATATTTATAACACAACAAACAATGGCAGTTTGTTCCACCCAGACTCTCTAAAATGGCACTTCTCAGAAGTGTCTGAAATGTAACATTCATTCAGAAACAGTAGGGAGGTAAAATGTCCATATTATTTGCATTTTATGTGTTACATATAGGGCTTTTTCCTGTGTTTGTGTTTTGTACAGACTACTATTTTGAAGATCTGTCTTGTTTCTGTCAATGTTTCTCCCAAGATAACAAACTGAACAAACAGAACTTGATTTAATGCCTATTTTTAGTGGTAAAGGTCAGCATCAATCATCAATCAATTATCAATGTTGAATCAACGTTCACTATTTGGTTGGTCCATCAGTTTATTATATGGTTGAAAATACAATAAAACATATATTTAATGTTGAAATGAACTTGATTTATCAACATATTTGGGAGATGGGGGGTAATTGTAACACTCAATTCCTCCATTCAGAGTGATGACACTTAGGCTGCGTTTACTTAATGTACTTAATGCTCAGATCCAATCTTAAGTTCATATCCGAATTTCTGGCCTTCACTAATATGAGCGCCATGATTGACCCTTGAATTGTGGATGGACTTTTACTATTTAATCTGTTCAAAAGTCGGCAAAAGTACACCCAATTAAAGCGAGAGCGCTTTTTGAAATGCTGCTATAATAAAGACGGCTTTAATGTTTTTCACATCAGTGACATGATAATCCATATACCCTTATAGCCTCCTTATATTTGGCTTTAATGCTCTTTATTTTGCAGTGGCATTGCAGCCACGTTTGGTACATGTGCGAAATGTTGACGTTCAACGCAATCCTTTTGTAATGAAGAATAGGGCTGACTGGGGACTGGGTATTAACAGGATCGACAGGCAGAGTTCACAATGGAAAACAAACACAATGGAGGCAATACAAGATCGTAGTCAGTAAACAGGCATGGGTCAGGACAGGCAGCAAACAATCATAAATAGTAGAACAGAACTAGGTCGAGGCAGGCAGCAAACAGTGATAACGATAAACAGTCAAATAACAAAGGTAGGCGGCAAAGAATTTGTAGTCGAAACAACAATCCAGGTAATACACAATAGGCAATCAGAGAAACAATAGAAAAATGCTTAAAAATGCAGCACAAGGCAAACAAGACTTCGCAGTGAGTAGATGAATGAGTCCGATTTAAATAGTGTGGAGGAAATGGCGGCCAGGTGACAAACAGGAAGTGATCAGTCTCAGGTAAGTGCATGATGGGAGTTTTAGTTCAATCTGAATCCAGTTAATACTTCGGCGATGTTTCCCTCTGGTGGCGCGGTGGAGAGGAGGCTGGAGCCTCCATCAAAAAACCTATCATCCCTGACAGGCTGTTATTAGCTCCAGTGATTTGGGACATTTCCACTGAAATTGACACAGCAAACAGTCAGCACCCTCACCCTGGCACTTTGCCCTCCTGATCTAACCTTTGTACAGGAACCTTTTCGTAAACGTCTCACAGCTCTGGTCCAAGAAACACCCAGCTCCGGTCATCCAGGAATCACAGCCACAATCGAACTCCTAAAGAATCTTTACTGGTGGCCATCTCTCTCTTCAGATACAATCAAATACATTCAGCAATGCACTGTTTGCCAGAGCGCTAAGACAACCAACAGCTGGCTTACTTCAGCCCCTACCTACTCCCCAACGCCCCTGGTCACACATCGCGATAGACTTCATTACTGATCTCCCCTCTTCACAAGGAAACACCACTATTTTAACTATAATCAACCGATTCTCCAAGGCCTGTCGGCTCGTCCCTTTACACAAGCTCCCTACCTCTGTAGAAACCGCAGAGCTTCTTAGCAACAATGTTTTTAGATTTTACGGCCTTCCAGAGGACATGGTATCTGACAGAGGCCCTCAATTCACCTCAAGAGTGTGGTCTATTTTTTTCAAGGGTTTGGGAATGTTAGCCTCACCTCCGGTTACCATCCCCAGTCGAACGGTCTCTCCTTCGGGAGATGAAAGTCACCACACGGGGCCTCGGCCAAGACAATGTCCACCTTCATGGTCCAGGAGCGCCATTTTTGGCTAAACGCTCAAACACTTGAACACAACATTTTGAACACTCTTCTGTTATGTACTGTTATGCTGTGTACTGCTATACACATCATTTCCGGTTCCTGTGTGCTTGCTGTAAGTGGTTCATGTTTTTGCCTCTGCTTAGCCTTGCTCTGATTCTATTTTCTCACTAATTTCTTTTCTCCTTACTTTTTGGTGTCTAAATTATTAAATGTAATTTGTTTGTGTATTGTTTACATTGTATTGAATTAGATACCGATAGCTTTTGATTGTTATTCACTACAGACGACTCTGTTCGGTTAGCACCGCAGTAGTCAGTCAGTTGTCTTCTGTGTTTACTGCCTTTCTGTCTTGCGTTTTTCATCTATTCAAGTTTATCAAACAACTGCGGTAAGTAGTAATAACTCATAACACACGATGAGTCATGGCATCTTTTCCTGTTATTGTAACATGTACTGTTTGCTACATGTTTAGTGTTGCCTTCTCTGTCAGCGCTGAGGGTTTTACATGTGATAAATGTAGGGAAATCCGTCAGGCAGGCTGAGATGCGAGTCGGTGCCGTGGGATCATCAGGGTGGAACGAGAGGTAGAGCTGGGTGTCATCAGCATAGCAGTGATTGGAAAAGCCATGTTTCTGAATTACGGATCCTAGAGACGCCATGTAGATGGAAAAGAGAAGTGGTCCAAGAACTGAGCTCTGGGGCACCCCAGTGTCTAGATGTTGCAGGTTGGACACCTCTCCCCACCAAGACACCCTGAACGACCTGTCAGAGAGGTAAGATCTCAACCACAGGAGTGCAGTACCTGTAACGCCTAGTGATTTGAGCATAGTTAGCAGGATTTTGTGGTTTACAGTGTCAAAAGCAGCTGAAAAATCCAGCAGGATAAGAACTGATGATTTGGTGTCCGCTTTAGCCAGTCTGAGATCTTCAACAACGAAGAGCAGTGCAGTCTCTGTCGAATGACCTTTCTTGAAGTCAGATTGATTGTTTACCAAGAGGTTGTTCTGAGTGAGAAAGGCAGAGACTTGACTAAACACGACTTTTTCCAGAATCTTGGCCATGAATGGAAGCAGGGATACCGGTCTGTAGTTTTCAAGTAGTGCTGGATCTAGGTTGTGTTTCTTTAGCAGTGGGGTTACCCTAGCCTGCTTAAATGTAGTGGGGAAAATACCAGTGTGAAGAGATGTGTTAATTATATGAGTAAGTGCTGGTGTGACTGCTGGAGAAGTAGTCAGGTGGGTGAGAGTGAGCGTGGGTTTCTGCGAAAGGAGACCTGTGGTGGAGTGTGTGATGTTTCTGGAGTGATTTGGATGTTGAGAGTGAGAAGAAAATGATCCGATGTGTGTAGTGTAGTGACTAGTGTTTATTAGCAGAGCACTGTCTTGTGTAAATGAGGTCAAGCTGGTTACCGGATTTATAAGTAGCTGAAGTTGGCACTCTGTTGAGGTCAAAAGAGGCAAGAAGAGTGTGAAAGTCAGTAGCTTGATGCTTTTCAACGTGGATGTTGAAGTCACCAAGCAGCAGCAGAGGAATTTCATTATAAGGGAAGGATGATAGGAGAACATCCAGCTTGTCCAAGAAGTGAGCTAATGGACCTGAGGGGCGGTAGATGACAACCACATGACAGTGAAAGGGGTGGGTAATAGTAGCAGCATGAGATTCAATGAAGCTGATAGCAGCTATAGATGGTCTCTGAGGGAATTTCCAGTCCCTAGAAATCAGTAGCCCAGTCCCCCCTGCCCGTCTGACAAGGAGTGTGGGAGAAAGTGAATTTGGTGGAGAGGGCTGTGTGTGTAGTAGTGTCCTCAGGTTTTATCCAGGTCTCGGTTAGAGCCATGAGATTGAGGTTAGAATGAGTAGCTATGGATGTACTAAAGTCTGCCTTTTTAACAGCAGACTGACAATTCCAAAGTGATGTATCAGAAGATACATGTACAGTACGAAGGTTATGAGAATTGCGTCGCCTGTAGCGTACATCACGTGATTTGCGAGTGTTAGTAACAACAGGAATATGTAGACACATAAGTGCTTATGTAAGAGGTACAAAAAAAAGTAAAATAAAGAAAATAGTACTCAAGTGCTTTAGTGCTTTGTCTGTGTCTTTGCTCATTGGAGTCACGCAGGTAGAGTCACTGGTCTTTACACTTGTCGGTCGTAACACAAGGAAGGTTAACCGACTGCTTATATACTTCCCTAAAATTGCGTTGATTGAATTCAGCAGGACACGCCTCTATATTAACCACAACAAAAGCTACCGAAACTCACGCACATCTCTCCCTTCGTTGCGACAGGAAAGCTCCGACAGGAGTTCGAAATTTAGGCCTGTAAAATAACAGCTTAAGCGTATCTTCTACCCACGCTGTTTGTGCAGCTAAGGTTCGAAAGGTTAATGCATATTCAGCTGCTGTCAATTTTCCCTGAGACAAGGATACAAGTCACTCACCGGGAGATCTCCCTTCAGCATGATGTTTAAATACCTCTCTAAACTGTTGTAGGAATGTCTTGAAGGTATGGAAGATGGACCCGTCCATTCTCCATACTGCGGTCACCCACTCGAGTGCCTTCCCGGTGAGCAGGGAGCAAACAAAAGCAACCATGAGTTCTGCTCGTTTATTCAAGTGTATACATTCCACCGCAAGTGCACGTAAGTCTTGCTTTACAGAAACTCACAGAGACAGAACGACAACACCCGGACTCTGTTATTATTATTCTTGGGGACTTTAATAAAGCTAATCACACACCTGAACTTCCAAAATACAGTCAGCATGTTACATGTCCCACCAGAGCTTTGAGACTCTCTGATCACTGTCTGGTTCATCTTATACCAACCTACAGGCAAAAACTTAAACCTGCTAAACCTCTAGTGAAAACTGTAACAGAGCCAATGAAACAGAGCGGGTTTTACAAGCCTGTTTCGAATGTACTGATTGGAGTGTTTTAGAAGCTGCTGCCACCGATCTGGATGAGCTAACAGAGACTGTAATATCTTATATCAGTTTCTTTGAGGATATATGCATTCCTACCAGGACTTATTTAACATTAAACAATGATAAGCCATGGTTTACAGCAAAACTCAGACATCTTCATTAGGCCAAAGAGGATGCCTACAGGGAAGGAGATTACAAGTATTGTACAATCAAGCCAGGAACACACTGAATAAGGAGATTAGAGCGGCTAAAAGGACCTATGCAAAAAGGTTAGAAGATTAGTTTGCTTCAAACAACCCAGCCTCAGTGTGGAAAGGTCTGAAAGCTATCACAAACTACAAGACACCATTCCCCAGCACTGAGGTAATCAACGACTTGCTAAAGACCTGAATGAGTTTTATTGTAGATTCGAAATCCTCCACACTCGTTCTGACCATCTGCTTACACAACTATTAACACTTCCAGGAAACCCCTTCTCCCCCCCTCCTGCACTTCAGATTAGCAAAGAAGATGTGCACCAGGTCTTCAGAAAGAACAAAAGAAGAAAAGCACCAGGCCCAGATGGTGTGACACCAACCTGTGCTGACAAGCTGGCCCCTATCTTTTCACAGATCCTCAATAGATCTTTAGATATGTGTGAAGTCCCTTCCTGCTTCAAATGCTCCACCATCATCCCCGTCCCAAAGAACCCCAAGATAACAGGATTTAACGACCTAACGGACCTAACGTCTGTCATCATAGTCATTTGAAAAACTGGTTTTGGCTTATCTGAAGGACCATCTCACTGGATTTTTACTGGACCCCCTGCAGTTTGCTTACGGAGCAAACAGGTCTGTGGATGATGCAGTAAACATGGGACTGCACTTCATCCTGTGGCATCTAGATAAACCAGGGACTTATGTGAGGATCCTTTTTGTGGACTTCACTTCGGCCTTCAACACCATCATCTGACAGATATGTCTAACAGATAGGCAACAGCAAGTGAGAATGGGGACATCAATGTCAAGCAGCCACACCACCAACACTGGTGCCACTCAGAGATGTGTTCTCTCTCCACTGCTTTTCTCCCTGTACACCAACGACTGCACCTCTAAAGACCCCTCTGTCAAGCTCCTGAACACTCATCAGCCTCATTCAGGATGGTGAGTAGTCTGCTTACAGACAAGATGTTGAGCAGCTGGCTGTCTGGTGCAGTCTTAACAACCTGGAGCTCAACACACTCAAAACTGTGAAGATGATCATAGACTTCAGGAGAACCCCCCCTGCACTCTCCCCACTCAGCATCAGGAACAGCACTGTGGCTGCAGTGGAGACATTTAAGTTCCTAGGGTCCATCATCTCCCAGGACCTGAAATGGGACACTCACATCAACTTCATTGCAAAAAAAGGCCCATCAAAGGTTGTACTTCATTTGACAGTTAAGGAAGTTCAACCTGCCGCAGGAGCTGCTGAAACAGTTCTACTCAGCCGTCATCAAGTCTGTTGTGTGCAAATCAATAACTGTCTGGTTTGGCTACAAAATCAGACACCAAAATATTACAGAGAGCGGTTCGGACCGCTGAGAGGATTTTTGGTGCTCCCCTGCCCACCCTTCAAGAACTGTTTTCATCCAGAGTAAGGAAAAGGGCTCAGAAAATCACTCTGGACCCCTCACATCCAAGTAAGGGTATTGCACAAATATTGAAAACCTGTGAAACTAAAACAAATTCTTTGTATGCGCAAGCATCTTTGGCAATAAAGCTGTTTCTGATTCTGATTCTTCTGAATTGTAGTCTGGATATACACAGATCAGAATTCGGGTGATGGTTCCCTCTGGTGGCGCGGGGGAGGCGGAGCAGGTGCCTCCTCCGTGACAAAATTGGAGATCACTAAAGATAATATTAAAGAGGTGCGTGAACTTGTTAGTACAATGTCAGACACAGTTATATTCTCTGGCCCCCTGCTTGCTTATCATGGTGACAAAATACATAGCAGACTGTCATCACTAAAATGGATGTCACATCATTTACAACACATAGAATCATTGTAATATTATAATAGAAACTCTGTCTGTCCCCTGGACTGGTAAATACATTAAAACCTGTACACAATTAAATGGCATTTTAATCAATATTAAACAATTTATAAAAAGATACATACTACAGACAAACAACTGAATATTAGAATATTATTATTATATATCAGGAGAAGCACTTTAGCAACGAGACCAACAGCGTGTAAGTACATTTAGATGTTTAGTTGTTTATAGCGCAGTGGTAGGAAGTGTATTTGTATTTGTTTTTTCCTTGTTAACAATAATACAACATGTAAGTACATTTAGACTTGTCTTTAGTTGTTTATAGCGCAGTGGTAGGAAGTGTATTTGTATTGGTTTTTACCTTGTTTACAATAATAGCTCGTGTGAAAGTCGCGTTTGATCCCGCGCTCCCCGCGTGAGTTTCGGTAGCTTTTGTTGCGGTTAATGTAAAGGCGTGTCCAATCGCCAGGTAAAGTTTATATTTAGAGCACACTGGTAAGTTGTCAGGAGAAGCACTTTAGCAACAAAACCAACAGCGTGTAAGTACATTAAGACTTGTCTTTAATTGTTTATAGCACAGTGGTAGGAAGTGTATTTGTTTTTTACTTGTTTACAATAATACAACATGTAAGTACATTTAGACTCGTCTTTAGTTGTTTATAGCGCAATGGTAGGAAGTGTATTTGTATTGGTTTTTACCTTGTTTACAATAATAGCTCGCATGAAGGTCACGTTTGATCCCGTGCTCCCCTGCGTGAGTTTCGGTTGCTTTGTTGCGGTTAATGTAGAGGCGTGTCCTGCTGAACTCAATCAGCGTGAGTTTCAGGGGCGTATATAAACATTCAGTTCACTGCGGCAGCGGTCGCGGCAGCCCTCCTCGTGTTACGACCGACGATTGTAAAGACCAGCGACCTGCGTGACTCCACCGAGCACTTGAGTACTGTTTTCTTTATTTTACTTCTTTTTGTACCTCTTACCTCTTGCACTTATATTATGTGTATACTTATCCCTGTTGTTACTAACACTCGCAAATCACGTGATGTACGCCACAGGCAGCGCAATATTCATAACCTTCGTACTGTACATATGTCTTCTGATTCATCACTAACTCTTTCTGTGGGCCTCTGGAATTGTCAGTCTGCTGTTAACAAAGCAGACTTTATTACATCTATAGCTACTCACTCTAACCTCAACCTCATGGCTCTAACCAAGACCTGAATAAGACCTGAGGACACAGCTACACATGCAGCCCTCTCCACCAAATTCACTTTCTCCCACATTTCTAGTCAGACGGGGAGGGCTGGGGGGACTGGGCTACTGTTTTCCAAGGACTGGAAATTCTCTCAGAGACCATCTATAGCTGCAATCACCTCCTTTGAATCTCATGCAACTACTA
>JAZGTI010020316.1:0-10659 GCA_036877585.1 Botia kubotai | reverse complement strand
TATGAACAAATAGTATGAGAATAATATTAATAATAAGTGCAAAATTAAAGCTGATTACAGCAGCCTCCTGACGGGCAGTTCAAGGACAGGGGAGCTGCAGCCAAGGTGGCGAGGAAAAAAAACTCCAAAAGGAGACAAAACCTCGAGAGAAACCAGGCCCAGCCAGGAGAACCAGTTCTATAAACAATAGTAAGGTCCCAAGCAGGGACCTGTGTGTGACAGAAAGGTCTCAGCTGTCTGGCACCACGCAGAAAACTAGACACTAGTGGGTGACTCCCAATAGAGGCTCCATCAACAGGTTTTTGGCTAGCACACATGGCGGCCACATAAACCTTGAGGGTGGCCAGAGACTCTCTCTACAGTTTTTTGAAGAAACTCCAGCACTGAACCAACAGGCCAGTGAACCAGGTCAACATGGTGTCGCCCCCACACAATGACACACCTCAGGACATACAATCTCCTAGTATACGGGGCTCTGGAGCTCAGATTGGTCTGAGCCAAAAACACTGCCCTCATTTCCAGGCAGTTTATGTGCCAGGAGAGATATGGGTCATCCCACTGACCACGGAGTGGGCAGCCATGGAGAACCACACCCCAGCCCATGAGGGAAGTGTCCGTCAAAAGAATCCTGCGATGGCATAATGCCCAAGGTAAGAAACCGGGGTCTGAGCCACACACAAAGGGTATGAAGCCCTCGGTGCGTAACTCTTACCAGCCTTAGTGGGTGGATTTTAGGATGAAACCCATTTTTCCTTAGCCAAGAGTGAGAGCCAAGGTGAGAAACTGGGGTCTGAGCCACATAGAAAGGGTATGAAGCTCTTGGCGCATAACCCTTACCATCCTTAACTGGTGGATTTTGGGATGAAACCCAATGTTCTTTAGCCAAAACTGAAATGGTCTCATATGCAGTAGGCCCAACAGAATCACGTTGGCCACTGCTGCCGTGAGTTCTAATAGCTTCTGAATCTGAAGCTCTGTTAGGTGCTGGCCTAGCCAAACACTGCCCACAGCAACAAAGAATCGACTCCACACATGCAGTAGATGATTGTGTCCGCATTGCAATGGAGTCCCAAATTACCCCTAGAAAAAATGTTCTCTGAACTGGAGAAAGTATGCTTTTCTTGAGGTTTGAGTATCAGTCCTAAGCACCTCATATGAGCATACAAAACATCTTGATGCCATGTAGCTAATTCTTGGGAGCTGGCTATGACTAGCCAGTTATCTATATAATTTAAGCATGGGTGCCCTGGAGTCTCAAGGGATCCAGAGCTGCATCCATGCCCTTTGTGAAAGTGTGTAGCTATAGGACTAGGCCGAAAGAAGTACTTAGTATTGGTAAGCTTTGCCCCAGAAAGCGAACCTAAAACACTTCCTGTGTTCTGGCAACATCTCGATGTGAAAGTATCTGTCCTTCAGATCTATCATGACAAACCAGTCCTGAGGCTAAATTTGACACACAATCTGATTGACTGTTAACATTTTGAATCTGTGTCTCTAAGACTGAGTCAGGTGACGCAGATCTAGAATTGGACGCAGCCCTCCCATCCTTCATGGGAACTATAAAACATTGGCTGAAAAAGCCCAGATCCCTCATATGAGGGGGAACACATTCAATAGCCCCTTTCGCCAATAGAGTCTTGAGTTCTTTGGCCAACACTAGCTGCTGCTCTCCTAATACTATAGTCTGCAAGACTCCATTGAAGTCAGGAGGACAGGAGCCAGACTGAATTCTGTGCTATCATGGGACAGATGAACCACCATGTGCTTCTGCCCCCCAAGACACCTGGGGTGGCAGGAAAAGCAGAAACGCCCACAGGGGGATCTGAGGGAAATATCTGGCATGAGATGTTGACATGCACAGGAACCCCCCTTTCGTAGGGATAGCCCCCAGTTTAGTGCTGCTGGCTTTAGGTGTTCTTTGGAGCCTTTGAAGAAAAGCATGGTTGTTAGATCGACTCCTGGGCTGTGAGGCCTGCGTGTGCTGCCCAACACCCCTAGGTACCTGCCACTAGGCAGAAGATTTAAAAGAAGGGATGTATGGACCAGCTGACACTGCAGCTACCTGGCCTTGGCAGGGGAGGAGCTCCTTGAACGGCATCTGGTTCTAATCCCCCACCTTGGTCCAGGTCAGGCAGGTCAGCCTGGTATGCCTGCAAAATTTCCAGGGGCGCACCAGCCTTACCTGCTGTGCGGACATGGACATGGTTTATATATGGACATTGGATATATGGACATACAGTGCTGCTTGAAAGTTTGTGAACCCCTTGAGCTGTTCAAAGATTTCTGTTGTTTTACCATGATTTTCTTAATTTACCATCACCTGCTTTTTATAAATTAAACGCCAGATGTATGTAGATCAATTGCATATGTTTGTTTGGAGGGAATTTTTTGAGTAGCCAAAAAACTACATGAAAGATTGAATTATTGTGCAAAAGTAAGTGAAGCCCCAGCTGCATTGGTAAAGTAAAGTGAGTAACCGATTCAGGTGAAACACATTTGGGTGCATTAGAGTTGCAGACCTCTCTGGCAGCATCTGGGGTAGATATACATGCGTCTACAATCAGATGAAAATTTAATTTAATGGGTGATGCAACAAGACAATGACCCTAAGCATTCAAGCAATTCCACCAAGGAATGGCTAAAAAGAAAGAAGATTCATACTGTTGATTGGCCTAGTCAAAGTCTGGATCTCAATCCAATTGAAATGTTGTGGCTAGACTTGAAGCAGGCAGTACATGCCAGATGTCCTTCCAACCTCCCTTAGCTGGCTGAGTTCTGCAAGGAGGAGTGGGCAAAAATCCCCAAAGACAGATGTGAGAGACTGGTCAGTGGTTACAGAAGACGTTTTGTTGAAGTAAAGGCTAGCCGCAAGCTACTAAATAAAAAGGTTCACATACTTCTGCACAAGTCAAATTTCCAGTTTTTGTGAGATTAACCCCTTTTGTTTAATAAGTAATGACAATATATCCTTTTTTGTTTGTGTCCAACAATATATCCTTTTTTGTTTAAAGTCCGCTTCACAAATTGGGTTTTGGTTGTACATTTGGTTGTCTTTTTTTTTTGACAAAACCTAATCATGTCTAAAGGGTTCACAAACTTTCAAGCTGCACTGTATATTACATTTGCGCATGGGCAGTGTGCGCTCGTCTGATTCAGCAGAGAGCGTGAGAAATAAAGGCAGAGCCCGTCTCCCACTGCTCCTCCGGCAAATCAAGCTGCAAACCCCACAAGTGCAGACCCGACCCGCGCGGTGCAGCTGCCCACTCCTATCTGAATTAAAGGAGCATCGTTAGTGGAAGTGATTAACAGGCGGCACACACTTCTTAAAACTTTTTTGTTTGCTGTCTTTGTTTCTAGCTGCTTCCTAGCACTCATATCTTCTTTTTTTCTTCATGCTTAGACCTGACTAACGTTCAGACAAACAGGCTTCCTAAAGATGCTGATGCTGTATTTTGCAGGCACCTTTTAAAGGCTTTGTGCATAATGCTACGTCCCATGACTTTGACCTGCCTATAAATAGGCCTGATTTTACACATGTTCAGACTCGGGCACGCCTGAAGCGTTTTCCCCATAGCGTCAAGCACGACGCAGCGTCGTTTTCACGAAAGGGAACTTAAAATAAAAAAAAATTCTGATTGTGTTGTCACCTTACTGAGGACAGATAGGATAACTCAGATATTCATCTCTACCCACAATCCCCTCTGCCCTGAGCTAATTTTTTATTTCAATTCAATTTAATTTTATGTATATAGCGCAATGTTACATTGCTTCAAAGCAGTTTTACATAAAAAAAACAAAGAATAATAATAAAACACAGAACAAATGTCAGACATGTTAATGGTATTATTGCAAATAATATGTGTAAGATGTATAAGACTAATTAGGTATACAGTATGTTTATGAATAAAGGGTTGACTGAACCGATAAAAACACAAAATTATTTAAGCAAGATATGCGTTCTAGCTTACATAGGGATGGCATATAATAGACAACATCTTATGGGACAGGGGTATAAGGGATTTGCAATAGTACCATGAACTACACACAACATACAAAAGTAGAATACATACATACATAAAATATATACAATAAAAATATTAGACTATAAAAACCCTAAGCTAAAACTCTATAAAACCCTAAGCTAAGTTAGACGTCAGCAGTCTTCCAGCAAGCAAGCCAACAGGGCAACAGTGGCAGGGAACCAAAACTCCAATGATGTATAGATGGAGAAAAATCTCTAGTAAGGTTTTTTGTAACGAGGCGGCATTGTAGCTGCTTGTTACATTATTGACAGCTAGTCAATTTTAAACTTTAAGAACACTCTCTCTCTCTCTCTCTTTCTCTCTCTTTCAGTGTGTTGAGTGTGTTAGATAAAGAGATGAGCAGACATGTAGAGATGTCAGGTGCTGGTGTAAAGGTGTCAGTTTCAGTAATGAAAGTTTGCACTCATACCCACCATGACAATGTTCAGTCCAAGTGTGTGTGTGTATGTGCGTGCGTGTGTGTGCGTGTGAGTGTGTGTTTTTCTACCACTGTGGGGACCACATGGATGATAACAGTCACACACACCTACATTGTGGGAACAAGCCAGTGGTTATCAAACTGAGCATGAAACATACTAAATAATGCTTTTTTTAATGTTAAAAAAGTGGATAGGTTTCTGTGAGGGTTGGGTGTTGGGGTAGGGTGAGGGTTTGGGGATAGAATATACAGTTGTACAGTATAAAAGTCATTATGTCTATGGAAAGTAAAATAAGGCATATAAACAAGTGTGTGTGTGTGAGTGTTTCAAAGAATATGGGTCAGTAGGAATCCTGTGGGACTTCTCTCTCTGTGGCGTTTGTAATGATTTATGAGTTGCCATGATAACTGTCCCATGATTCCCGCAGCTATGAGCAAGAGTGTTTTATAAGACCTCCATTATAAAACCATCTGCTCAACAATAGTGTATCGACTTTGGATTTCAGATGTACATTAGTGAAGTTTCATGTGATAGATCATGAATGAAGAGACGAGGATTACAGGGTGGAGATGAGGAGGTTTTTTATTAGAAGGACACTTACTGTTCAGATGTCATCTTAGAAAAGAGAGAGACGAGWACACAGAAATCAMAACTACATATATCTCTCTGCCTGTTCAAGCATTTGGCATACTTCTCAGTTCCCGGGTGCACCACCTTGTTTATCATATCTTAACAGAAACATAGGAGGTAGTTTGCATAAAGCTTTGCATAAAGCTCTGATTATATGTTACACAGCATGAAAAGAAAGGAAATGTATTATACTAATGTCCCCACACGTCTTTTTTCACCTCTAAAACTTCTTTAAGTCTCTGAATTTGTATCACATCTGGGGTGTGAAGATCCCATATATTTCTTTAAAGGTTTTGTGTATTGTGTTTGTTTGGTATATATTCTTTCTATAGATGTTTATTCCTTTTTTTTGTTTGGTGGTTTCCAGGTATGGAGTTTAAGAGGATAGGTGGCCTTCCTGTTTCCCATTTTATACTATCATGGAGGATCATAGATAGTGTAGGCATGGTCTATGTGACCAGTGGGAACAGGGGGTCATGGTTTTATTGTTTATATGAATAAACATAAACACATATGTTTATTTTAAGTTTATGGGAAATATCTTATGTATTGTTTTGGGGTATTTGTTCTTTGTTAGTATTAATGTTGAATTTATTTAGAAATTGATTATAAAACGTTTTGTTTATTTTTGCATGTATGCAGATGTTGTATGTAGACAGCTATGGGTGTTACAGGCTGGATCAGAACAAAATGTCTTCAGAAATTTCTTAAAATATTTTAAAGGCTTCTCAACCCTCCTGACCCTATTACAATGTAAACATAGGTCATTGTGGTCCAGACCAGTATTCCAATCCCTGTTCCTGTAGCACATCAAACACACCAGACTCAACCCATCAGAGCTGCATTTCCCAAAAGCATCATAAGCCTAAATATATCATGGCACCAATGGTCTCTACAAAAAAACAGCTTTTTACCAGTTATTACCAGCTTGTTATTAGAGTATGTCAAGACCTTACATTGTGAGACATCAGAAATGTAAATACTCCAAGTCCTTCAGGATTATGGAAGGAACCATCACCATAGACATCAGCCAAGTTGTTTTTTACAAGGAAAATATTCTCACAGATATTATAAATATCTCTCTCTTTCTCTTATTCCATCTTTATCTCCAGAAAATAACGAGTATTAATGATGCAGTAAAACAGGCTCTGCTGTTGTTTCCTCATTTCTGTTTGGGACGAGGACTCATGGACATGGCCAAAAACCAGGCCATCGGCACTCTATACAAAAACCTGGGTGAGATGTGTGTGTGTGTTTGAGAAGTAGGAACCACAATGTGTTCTGACTGCCTGGTGTGGAAATAAAAAAAATATGGTTCTGTTACCAAATCTCTCTAACTCATGTTGTTTCTCACTTCAGGTGAAGACCGCTTCCAAGATCCTATCAGCTGGAACATGGTTGGCAAGAACCTGTTTGCTATGGCTATTCAGGGGGCCGTTATGTTTACCCTGACCCTTCTCATCCAGTACAAATTCTTCTGCAAATCTATGTGAGATGTTCTCCACACATCTTTACATACATGCACTATAAACTAAACTCCTTTACAAATCCATATCATAGTATTTAAAACAATGTGTACGTGCCTGTTGGTGCCTATAAATGTGTGCATGTGTTAAACATAAATGTGTTCAAACTGTTTCTATATGGGTTTAAGACTCAGATTGGTTTATACACATGTATATGCTCTGCTCCAGGTCGGTAAAGACATTACCAACGTCAGTGGGGGAGGAGGATGAGGACGTTGCTCGTGAGCGTGTTCGTGTGCAACAGGGAGGAGCTCAGAATGACCTGCTCAGAATCTGTGAGCTCACTAAGGTAAATGACATATAACCTTTCTTTGGTAACTACTGCTTCCATGAGTCGAGTGAGGTACTTCATGGGGAGGTTCCTCTGACTTCACTGGGGGGTGAGTCACTAAGCTCCCATGTTTATCTTCCACCACCCACAATGTTCTTGAACAGCATTGACGGAACACCACGATGACTAGCACAATGTTTTGTGTATGAATAACGTATGAGGAATTATATAAGCGTGGGATGTGCTTGATGTTAAAGGGTTACTAGGTATATAAACACAGTCGGCGATGTCTTAAAGTCACCATGACACAGAAGTTGTGATGGTCTTTCCTATGGTGACATCTGAGTAAAGAGGTTTCGGGAATGAAGAAAAAATGTAGGACAGGACTTGATTTTGTTCTTCGGGAATTGATTGGATCGATGGAATTTGGAAGGGGTAGAAACTTTTTAGCCATCGGACAGTCAAACCCTCACACCGAGATGTAAATCATCAAGAGAAGAGGTGGCGTTTTAAAGGGGAAAGGAGGTTATTGTTGTTGATTAAAGATTACAAGGGCACATGAATTAAAAACATGACCTACAAAGATAAATTATTTATAATAAACACTGCAATATGAATAGTATATTTTGAATTCTTAGAGACTTTGAGGAGAAAACAGTTATCTTTACTATATCTTTACAATCGTACTGTTTCTTGCACTTTAAATGATTGTTAGAGCTCAAGCACCAAAAGTGCGAAGGGCCTTATTGATTCCCTTAGATCATTATTTTTTGGTTTTATTCTTTTTTCAAGATTTCTGGGGCCTTTGGGTCCCTAAACATGCTCAAAAACTCCTGAAATTTGGCACACGTCAGAGTCGCCCGAGCAAAGGCTGGCACATTGGCAGGACAGGGGGCTCGGTAGTGCCCCCTGGTACAGGGCACAGAAAGATGGTGCATATATCATACATACATGCACGTGTGTCTGTATGACATACATACATGAACTTGTAACATGTATAGGTCATGTTGACCAGAACAACTTTCATGCTGACAACCCTACAGGATGTCAGACATTTTTATTTCCTGAAAAGTGCATGTTGTGAACTTTTAAATACTCTTCCTAAGGATTTTATGTATGTGATTGTCACCAAATTTCGTGACCATCATGCCAAGACATTGAAGATTCAAAATGAATTTTGATTTCTTGAATGGCGTTGCCATGGCGAGGTGGTAAAATTATGGTGAAATATCTGAAAAATCTCTAATATCTACAGCATGCATTGAGCAATTTACATCAAACTTGGCAAATATGTTTTTTGTGGTGGGCTGATGACATCAAACTTTAAAACCACATTCAGGTGTATTTGAGGTACATAATGTGCTTACATTTTATACATACAATATAGCAGTCAAAAGCTTAGACATGGGCATGGTGAGAGGGCTCTGTAGCGGCCCTTTATGACTAATGTTACAGGGTTAGTTTTGCCTTCGGTCACCAAACTTGGTACATGTATTGTTCTCATCAAGTAGGACAACTTTCGATATTACATTCATTAGCTCTGCCCAACAAAAAGTTTGTCATTTTATATTGAATGTAGATTTTCAAACAATTCTAACAATTGAGCTGTATGTTTGGTACTAGGGACTGATGACATACAAGTGGCTATTGTAAGTCTAGTTTTATAAATTATTGTAAGTAGCGCCACAAACTGGCAGAAGGAAGTATGTCCTTTAAAACAGCATTTAGAATCATTTAAAATTTAAAAGTTGCATCCTGCTTGGTCAGAAAAAAAGAGATATTGAAAATGCTAAACTGTGAATGTATTGTTGATATTTTGAACAGTGTTTCCATGGTGAGGCAATCAATGTATGGCAATAAATGGAACAGGAAGTGTCTAATCTTCTGCATGCATTGAGTGATTTAAGTCAGTAAACTTTGTAAATATGTTTGGTGTTGTGTGCTGATCACATTGTAAGGCACAGTTATAGCACCACCAACTGGCAGCAGGAAGTGTGTCACTTAAAACTCAGTTACTAAATGCTTACGGATGTATTTGTGCCCATCTCTGCCCACACCTCTCCACCCCAAACTCGTCCATCCAAACCTTGCCAACTCAAGCTTCTCCATGTGCATGAAATGAATGTTATGTAATTGTGAGAAGTCTTTCATACATTTTGATAGTAAATCACCTTTGGATATGCTGATGATCTGTTGATCTTGCCTGTTTCATCAGGAATGAAAGATTTTTTTTTTCGGAGTTTATGGAGGACCTGAGCGTGTGTTGAGAGTGTTGAGAGCTGTAAAAGCGATCCCTGTCGGATGTAAAGACGCCGGATTAAAGCTTGTTATTTCTTTCAGAGGACATGTCTATATGTTTCTAAACCTTGGAAGTTTATTTCCGTGTTACCTACGGAGGGAATTATTTTATGGTGCATGCAAGCACTGAGAGTTTGAAGTGTTTTGAATGTAGCGACTTGGGCCACAAGGGCTTAATGTGTGAAGTGTTGAAAATGATGTTAACCCTCAAGTAAATAACAGAATCTGAGAGATCTGAGGAGCAGGATAAAGGGGCTACAGAGAAGTAAACGGAAATGAAGTAATACAGAAATGTGTTTCTGAGGAAAATATGGCTGACGAGATCACAGTATACCGATGACAGAATAAGAGATGATGAGCAGTGGTCTGATGTGTCTAAGGGTGTACTCACACTAGGCACGGTTGCCGTGAACCGGGCCCGAGTACCATTGTCCCCCCTCCCCACTCCCCCTCTGGCCTGCACTCACATAGGGTTTCAGCATTCGTGCAGGAGCACGCTTACGTCACGCTTACGAGCACGCCTACTTCATTATGGTGCGACGGTTTCGGGATAAACAGGAAGAACGGTGCTCTCGCTGAACGCAATGGAGTCCATCGCTCTGTTTATTTTTGGATAATTTTGAGTTGTTTGGTACCAGAAAGTATAAGCGCTGCTGGGCTTTCTTGGTTATGGAGCTGGTGTTGAGCGACCAGGTGAGGTTCTCCGCCAGGTGAACACCAAGGAACTTGGTGCTCTTGACAATCTCCACAGAGGAGCCATCGATGTTCAGTGGAGAGTGGTCATGGTGTGCTCTTCTGAAGTCAACAACCATCACTTTAGTTTTGTCCACGTTCAGAGACAGGTTGTTGGCTCTGCATCAGTCCGTTAGCCGTTGCACCTCCTCTCTGTATGCTGACTAATCGTTCTTGCTGATGAGACCCACTACTGTTGTGTACGATGTGATTTGAGGTGTACATTGCTGCACAGTCGTGAGTCAGCAGAGTGAACAGCAATGGRCTGAGCACACAACCCTGGGGGGCTCCAGTGCTCAGTGTGGTGGTGTCGGAGGTGCTGTTCCCGATCTGGACTGTCTGAGGTCTCCCAGTCAGGTCCAGGATCCAGTTGCAGAGGGAGGTGTTCAGGCCCAGCAGGTTTAGCTTTCCAATCAGATGCTGGATGATGATTGTGTCGAAGAACCTGAAGAACCAGTCCTGAAGAACAGAGATGGCTCCTGCTGGCCAGGTTTTCACCTGCTTCAGAACCCATTTCAAGTGTCTGACTAGCTGTCTGTATGCTGGGATTAGCAAAACAGATATGTGGTCTGAGTAGCCGAGGTGGGGGTGGGGCTCCGCACGGTACATGCCATGGATGTTTGTATAAACAAGATCCAGCAGGTTTTTCCCTCTCGATGCAAATTCCACATACTGATGGAATTTAGGAAGCACTGACTTGAGATTGGCACGATTGAAATCTCCAGCAACAATAAACAGTC